>APFE031541736.1:18562-50225 GCA_000404065.3 Pinus taeda | reverse complement strand
TCCAACACCCTAGAAACTCAGCATCCCCTATTTTCTCTTGTAGTCCCTCATAGACTCGAGCATTAAGTTGAAGGCAGGAGGTCCATATCAGTTGGCTCACTATGGGTTATTTAAAATGTTAGCGGAAGAAGCCCTCCATACCTTCACAATCCCCATAGCATGGGAAATCTTCCAAAACATGACAACAAAAGATGATGTAAAGGCCCTCACATATGATCTCAGTCCTTCTAACAGTGAGGGGGAAGAGCAGCAAGGGGGAGAAGGGGAGGAAATTGAGGAACAAACAGAGGAGGAAGACACCAAAATAAAGAAGAAGGAAAACAAGACAGAGGAGGAAGAAACCAAACCAAAGGAGGAAGAAACCAAAACAAAACAAAAGGAGACAAAACCAGCAGAGGAAGAGAAGAAGACAAAAGGAGAGGAAAAGGGGGCAGAAAAGGAAAAAGTGTCTCCTGAGACCCTAGAAAGGGAGGCAGCAACTTCTCTCGCTACCCTCAGCACCCCAATTAAACCCAAACAAAAGAGGAAGAGGCAGACCTCAATGTATTTTAGGGCTTAGAAGAGCACAAGGATCAAACAAGGGAAGCCCCATCCTTCTTCTAAAGTGCCCATTGTAATTGAAGATTCACCCACTGTCAAAGGGGAAGAATCTCCCTCTAAAACCGCTATCACATATGAAAGAGGGACTCCTAGATCTTCCACCTAGGAGGAAAGTGTGCAACTATAGGACTCAAAAATGGTTCTACAGGAGGCGCAAACTGTTCTACAGGAGATCCTTTCAAGACCACATGAGATTGAAAAAATTGAAGAAATAATAGAAGGATAGTCACAAGGGAAGGAGGAAGCAACAAAGACTCAAGAACCTGATCTCCAGCCTAGTTTGGGCTCTTACTATAAACTTCTTGAGGCGGGGGGGGAATCATTCCACAGAAATTTGCAATCCCACATTTCTTTGAGTTGGAGAAACAGAGAATAAGGAGCCATAGGTGGATGCAAATCACTAAATCCAAGGGAGTAGAGGATATTGGCCACATGGAGAACAAGCTTATGGAAATGGGCAAGGAATTAAGTGTTGTAAGACATAGAGAGGCAATCACAAGAACACACTTGGAAATAGAAAATGCATTACTTATAAGACAATTGCAAGAGAGGGAGACACAACTAACATGCATGTTCAACTGGTCTATGGAGGCACTACAGTGCAGAACACCAGCAAAATCATATGGATTATACCTCAAGGACAAATGGCTGTAGTTTCGGATCAAGACTTTGGCACAAAAGGCACAATGTCTTTCCAAGATTATAGACAGTTTATGGACCTATGTGACCAAAGTTTAGCATATGATAAGGAAAAAATAGTAGAGTTCTATTTGCATAACATGGCCTCACCAATATGAATGTGTGGGACCCCAATGCTAGGCTAGGGGACCTACAACTAATGGCCATGGCATCATGGATGAATCATGAGGAATTAAGGGTAGTAGAGATAAGCAAGTTGATGTTAAAGGAGCAGAATGAGTCCTTGATGATTAGAGTTGAGCCATCATACCCCATGGCTCTCATTAGCACACACCAGCTACTTGCAAATAATCCCCAAATTGCCCCTAAGTATATCAATGATCAAGCTCATGCGATTGCACATTTTGAGGACATGGAAAGGTTGCTTGGGGAAGACTGTAGTCATGCTTGTATGAGGAGGTGGAACACCCTAGCACATAGTCTATAGATCAGGGAGTATGACTCCCCAACAAGGATGAAAGAAGCATTAAGGAGAGTGCCACTGTACAAGCACTCTATGCAAAATTTGAAGGTCAATTGGATTGGCCTCAAATTGAGTCCCCTACTACTGCTAGACCTGCTAGAAGGTAGAAAAGAGGAAGAAGAACAACAATAGTGGGAAGAGGTGGATAGAAAGGCAAGATTCCATGACAAATAAGAGGACCTCACATCAGAAGCATGGGATGTTAGGTGGGTCATCAGGGCCGTCAAAGATGAGGAGATGGATTGAGTTGCTTAGACGATGAGCAACACCTTCAGTAGGGGGGTGATGATGAGCCTCATAAATGGGTAATTATATGGGCTCATTTTACCTCCTAACATAGTTTAATCAACCATTATCATTAGCTTATTACATGTTTTTTGATTATATTTATGCTTATGGAGTGAGTTGGTTGGTCATTATGCCATGGAGTCTAATATGTGTTTAATGCAGATTTTTGTTTAATTTTGGAGATAAAGTCAAAGATAATGGACAATTGGTAGCAATAATTTTAAGTACAAAAGGGAGAGGATTTATAGGAGGGTATCCCCCTCATTTTTGACTCCCCACTTCGAATTCTCCATCATGAAGCTCAGAGCACAAACAACCACATCAATGCACTAAAGAGGAAATTAAGCAAGTGGAGTATAACTTCTGTTTATCTCAAGTTTTGGGAGCCAAGCCTCCCTGATTTTAAGGAAGTCATTGGGAGCATCTGTTGTATAAGTAGAGAGGCCTAGGGCCTCATTAGGAAGTTAGTCAAATTTTTGAATTTTTGTTGTAGCTTTGCTTTGCTCAATTTCGAGCTCACTTTTGTTGATAGTTTCATGTAATCCTATTATTATTTTGATAGTAAAGATGAAGTAGTTTTCGAGCTAGCACTCAGTTACCTCAGAGTGATGAAGCTCTTGGGTTAGGGCCCAATCCAAGTAGCCAAGATCCTCTTGTTTTTATTTATATGCTTTGTTTCAGTTTATGGATTAGTTGTTATATGAATTTCTTTCTTCAATAGGTTGTTTTTGGTAATTTAGAAGGTTGTTTCCATTTGAGTTTTCTATAGTAGGTCGAATAGTTATAGAAATAAGATGAAAAAAGGCCATCAACAGAACCTTGGCCTCCTTTCCTCCCTTTGGGACCATGAACTGAGGCCAAGACCCTCTTGCTGCCACAAAAAACATAGATTTTCCTTCTCCATAGGATTTCTAGTGTTGCAGTTTGTTAGAAGGTCAATGCTTTGCTTTAGATCTCTTTCACCATACTAATTTTTGTCTTGCAATAAGTTTCCTTCCATGATTTCTCTCATCATAGCATTTCTCATCATTTACTTTTGTAGATCAGAGTTTAGATTAGCTTGACACAAAATTTTGTTTTAGTTTTTTTTTTATGTACTTAGTTTCCTTGCT
Organism: Pinus taeda; assembly: GCA_000404065.3. NCBI lineage: Eukaryota > Viridiplantae > Streptophyta > Pinopsida > Pinales > Pinaceae > Pinus > Pinus taeda. Next base: position 47,063 of record APFE031541736.1, on the reverse strand, counting down.
TGCTTAATCTCATATTTTTTTTTCAATTATCTAGCATTGAATCTATTCTCAAAACAAGTTAGCCAATCATCCATCATAATCTCTCTTTGATCCATGCCTCATAGGTTACCCATAGTTCATCTCAAATCTGCCCTAGTTTTCTACACTTTTCCATAGACTTTCCCCTCTTTCCTTGAACAAATCTAACCATATTTATCTCTCCTAATCACTCTTGATGGACCCTATACCTCTTAACACATCATCCTAGCCTTCAGATACCCTTTCCACCCACTTTCCTACCTTCAAAACCTCCAAAACGACTCTTGTCATCCTCTTGTAGACCTCCTGTAGATCCTCTGTAGCCTCCTATAGATTTTCCTGTAGGCTTCTTTTTGAAGTCTAATTGCTGGAAATGCCTCCAGAAGGCCACCTGAGCCCTCCTAGGACCCATCCACACCATCATACACCTCAGAAAATCCCAAAGTCACCCTCCATTGCCACCTAATCGCTGTCACATTCACAATCAAATAAATTACATGCATAACAATTTCACATAAAAATACATAAAAATCCAAAAAGATTTTTTTTGCCCATTTCCTTCTGGAAATCTTGAGTAGATGTTGTTTACTTCCTAAGTAGGTAATGGTATTCATTTCATGGTTTTTCATCTCTTTTTCTGCAAAAGTAGGATTGTTGGTTAAGTAGGGTTTGCTAGGTTTACTTTACATTTCAGTATTTTTTTCCTTTCTGCAAGTAGAGTAGTTTTTGTAGAGTAAGATTTCCTTTCTTTCATTACATATAGAGCTTCTTCTAGAATCCATAGAAGTTGGCCTGAGCTCCTAGTGATCTTGTGCCAGCTGACCAAGTGATAGTCTGCAGTAAGAACTAGTACTTGTGCATACAACACCGTTGCTTCCAAGTTTGTTACCAGCTACCAGGTTGATAAAAGTAAAGTAGGAAGCCCACGAGTTGCAACATTATTGCTACAATACTAGTGCTCACAAAGTTTCATTTACCATAAATTTAATGATCCATAAAATTCCATGGATATTCCATTGGATTGTTCATCATAACACATCTGATAATATTATATTAAAATTTTGAGATTCTACACCATTATAGTTTTATTAAACTTTAAGTTATATAGATTTAACTATAATTAATTAGTGCATGCATGCGAATGGAAATTATGCAGAAAAGTAGATAACGACAAAATAAACACACACACACACACACACACACACACACACACAAGACAAGATATTCTCTTTCGAAAACCATTTTTGGAAAAAAACCAACTGGAAAGTGAGGTTGCTTCAATCTCTTTCTCTTTCTAGAAATATGGTTGCATGTACAAAAAATTAATGTATGTGGCTTGTGGGATGTTATAGTAGACATACCCTCTCTGTGTGCCCTACCTCCTATCTCTCCTGGCTATCTTTTCTAAACTATGAAACAAAATTATCTCGAAAACCTGAGGCAACCTTGGAGATTTCACTAGTACAAAATGGCTAATTAGTTATTTTAAAAACGATTAAAATTTGCATATAAATGACCGTTTTTCAGTCGGTGACCAATAGTAGCTAATTTATAGTATCTTATAACACGACCAACATTTAGTCATTTTTAACCTAGTCATTAATTGCTCGTCTCAATTTTATCATCTAGTATTATATTTAGTCATAAATTTGATCGTTAATTTAGTCATTAATTGCCACAATTAATGACCAAATATACAACAAAATATATTAGTATATGATCACCCTAGAAAACCAATTAATGACCAAAGAAATATGACCAAAATTTTAGTCATGTTATAAGATACTGTAAATTAGCTACTAATAGTCATATATATATAAAATTTAGTCATCACTTGAAACCAATTAATGACCAAAGATATATGTCTAAATTTTGGTCGTGTTATAAGATATTGTGAATTAGCTACTAATACTCATATATATGCTAAATTTAGTCATCACTTGAAACCAATTAATGACTAAAGAAATATGACTAAATTTTAGTCATGTTTTAAGATACTGTAAATTAGCTACTAATAGTCATATATATGCAAAATTTAGTCCTCATTTGTAATCACAAATTTATCATTTGTAGTAGTCATTTATTTTTTTTGGTAGTTTCACATTTAATATATAAACAACTAACTTAGTATTTTATATTCATTTCATTTACTTTCATTAACAATCATTATAAACGACTAATTTAGTCGTATATTCATTTTGTTTGTATTTAACATTAATCAATATAAACTATTAATTTAGTAGTTTTAGATTGATTTTATATGTTCATTATTAATCAACATAAATTAATTAATACGGCTCTGTCACTAAATTAAAAAATGTCATACAATGTCATACAAAGTTATATATGTTAATTACAATACTAAACAATATCAAGTGCAACTATAAATAATTTCAACCACAAAAATTATATTATATGAAATGTCAAGTATTACAATATGAGTTTCCAACTTAATATTGGTTGGACTACGATTTACATATAAAATATTGTTTCATTACCTCAAAACATTATCATTCTGTTTCTAAGGCATTGGAGGTGAATTCACCAACTCTGAAGTCTTGACCAACAATCTCTATGTGTGTGTCTTATGCAAGATATTGGCTCTAAGGGCATCACTAGATCAATTCTCCTCTCTCTCTCTCTTTCCATTTTTCACTCTAGTGTTATCATTCTTGTCTTTCTTCAATTCTTGCTTCTTTCCATCATTATTGAGTTCCTTTTCTGAAAAGAAAATAAGATACAATGTAAATTATAAGAGATTGAAGATGATAAAAATTTATGAAACCAGCTCACAAAAAGATAGAAAAGATAGATCAATGCCTTAGTAATAAGCTTCTGCGAGGGGGCAACCTCATTTACATTACAAAAATGAAGAATTATTTGATGATTCAAATGAAAAAACCTCCTTTCTATATATAGGTGTCTGACGGGTCACAATATACCCAAAGCCGACCTAAAAATAATAATATAAAGGCACAAAAATAATAATAGTGTGATTCTATGGAGCACAATAATAACAATATGGGAACAATAGGGGCACAACAATAACAATAAGGGATACAACAACAATAGTAATGGGGGAATCACTAGTATTATAGTGACCTACCATGCCCATCTCCTTCAAAAAAGTGTTTTCCTCAATTCTTGAGTAGTTCTGGATGCTTATGTATAAATTCTCATCCTCCCATGTGGAATCTTCAACAAGTAAGATCTTCTGCTTGATGAGATACTCTAAAATTGATCGACTTCATAGCTATTGAGTTGTTGTTTCCTTGATTGCTTTAGGTTCCAATATGATTTTTCCTTCCTCATCAAGTTTTGGCAATATTGTTTGAACTGGAAGCTTGTCACCTATAACCTACTTTAAGCATGAAACATGGAAAATTGGCTGCACTCGGGAAGATGCAGGAAGCTCCAATTTGTATGCCATAGTACCTATCTTTTGCAACACCTTGTATGGACCATAATACTTTGGTGATAATTTATTATCCTTCTTATCTTTCTTGAGGGAAATTTGTTTATATGGTTATAACCATAGAAAATACCCCATCACCTACATCAAAACTTCTTTCACTGCGATGTCGATCTGCGTACTGTTTCATTCTATTCTGTGACAAGGTGAGGTTATCCTTAAAGAGTTGGAGAACTTGTTGCTGATGCTCGATGCGATCTTCCATTGCTTGAACCTTAGAATTTTCTCTTAAACATGTTGCGATGGATGGTGGATGATATCCATAAAGTGCCATAAATGGGGTCATTTTTGTTGCAGTATGGAAGGAAGTGTTATACCACCATTCAGCCAGGGGCAACCATTTGACACATTCTGTCTGTTTATCAGATACAAAGCAACGAAGATATCCTTCCAAACATTTGTTTACTATCTCAGTTTTCCCATCAGATTGAGGACGATAAGATGAGCTACGAGCTAACTGAGTACCAAGACAAGAAAACAGTTGTCCAAAAATTTCCAGTGAAAATGGGATCTCTGTCGCTTAGAATAATCTTTGGGTTTCCATGTAGCTTTTGAATTGTTTCCATAAATGCAATAGAAACTGTACTGGTTTTAAATGGGTGTGATAATGCACAAAAGTGTGCATACTTGGTAAGTTTGTCATCTACCACCATGATGACACTCTTTCCTTTGACTTGGGTAAACCTGTGATAAAATCCATTGAAACCTCCTCCCAATGTTGGCTTGGAATGGATAAAGGTTGTAATAGTCCTGGTGTCTTAATTGTTTCAACTTTATTTTGTTGGCAAACCAAACATTCTGCCACACACTTTTGAATATCTTATTTAAGGCCATCCCAAAAAAATTCCTTCTTAACCTTGTGGTAGGTTTTTAGAAATCCTGAGTGACCTCCTAAGGGAGAGGTGTTCAATTTCGTAAGAATCTTTTGTTTGAGTTGTGAATTCTTACATAGGTATAACCGATCCTTGTATGATAATGAATCATTTTTCCATCTAAATGTATCAGATGTATTGGGATCTTATTGTATCTTTTGAATGAGTGCCCACACTTCCTCGTCATTCTTCCATTCATCCCTTTCTTCATTTATTCAATCTGGTTGGATAATAGAAATAGAACAAAGAAATGCTTCCACATCCTCATCCTTTCTTGAGAGTGCATCTGCCACAACAATTTGCTTCCCTTTTTTCTAGAAGATTTCAAAGTCACAACCCAACATTGTTGTGACCCATTTTTGTTGCTCTTCTAAAGATAATATTTGTTCTAACAAGTATTTAAGACAATCATGATTTTTTTTTTACCTTGAAGTGTCTTCCCATTAGGTAGGGTCACCATTTCTTAAGTGCATTTAATATTGCCAACATTTCCTTCTCATAAATAGCTTTGTGAAAATACTTTCCTTTGATTGGATGACTTTAGAAAGTAATGGGTCTTTCTTCTTGCATTAAAACAACACCAATTCCATTTATTGAGGCATCACATTCCACAATAAAGGTTTTTGTGAAGTCCGGTGTAGCTAAGACTAGTGCTTGGCACATTTCTTTTTAAGATATTCAAAGGCCTTCGTTTCTTCTAGAGTCCATGAAAATGCATCTTTATTCAATAATGTTGTTAGAGGTGCTGCTATTATCCAATAATTCTTAACAAACTTGTGATAATACCTTGTCAACCTGAGAAATCCTTGTAGATGCTTTATGGATGTGGGGATTTTCCATTCCTTAATGGTTTTAATTTTTCTAGGGTCTACCTTAACACCTTCATGAGATACATTATAACCCAGATATTCCACCTCTTGTACTCCAAAGAAACATTTGGAGACTTTTGCATATAATTTTTTCTCCTCTAATAGTTTGAGCACCATATCAACATGTTGGACATGATCCTTCCATGACTTGTTGTAGATTAGTATATCACTAAAAAATACTAACACAAATTTTCTAAGGAAGGGTTTGAAAATGGAATTCATCAAACCTTGAAATGTATAAGGTGCATTAGTAAGGCCAAAAGGCATGACCAAAAATTCATAATGACCCTCATCATTCTAAATGTTGTTTTTGGAATTTCTTCAATCTTCATTCTGATTTGATGATATCTTGAATGAAGATCGAACTTGGTGAAGTAAATTGATCCAAGTAATTGATCCAATAATTCATCAATGATAGGAATAGGAAATTTATCTTTAATAGTTAGCTTGTTGAGCTCCCTTTAATCTAGACACATACACAATGATCCATCCTTGTGAACCAATACTATTGGAGCAGAGAAAGAACTTTGACTTGGTTGAATTATACCAACCTCTAACATTTCTGCAACCATACATTCAATTTAACTTTTTTTGACATAGGGATATCCAGAAGGCCCGATGTTTGGAGGAACACTTCCTGGAATCAAATTAATAGCATGATCATGATCATGAATAGGTGGGAGGCCTTTGGGAGTCTCAAATACCTTGGAATGCTAGTCCAAGAATTTTTGGAGATATGGAGAAATGGATGATTTCGATGTGAGAACCTCTAGTGAACATAATTGTGCAATTATGCCTAGTTGTGCTTTCTTTAGAAGCTTTGTCATTCTATTAGAGTTGATTATCTTTCCTGGTTTCCTTGCGATACCCTTTAATTCAACTTCCTTTCCTTTTGAAGAGAATTTCATGAAAATTTGTTGGATATTAAAAGCTATTGTACCCAATGATTGTAGCCATTGGACTTCTAGTACAACATTAGCACCACCTACTTGAATGGAAAGCATTAGGCTATTCAATACATATTCTCCCATGGACAACTTGATATTATGGCACTTTCCTGAGCAATTTATGGTTCCTCCACTTGCAACCATCACTTGACAATCTGGTGCTCAATATAAGAAGAAATTCAATTCCTTGGCTATCTTACAATGAATAAAATCATGGGTACTTCTCGAATAAATCAACACTATTACCTTTTTCTTCTTGATATGTTGTTCTATCTTGATAGTTTGAGGTGTGGTAATTCCAGCCAATGCATTACAAGATATGGTCAGATTTATTTCTTCTTTTTCTATGGTTTTTTCCTAGTGTATATCCTATTCTTTTGATGTTTCTTGTTCATTTTCTTCCTCCTCTTCATAATCTATGCAAAATGATTTATTCTCAGCACACTTGTGACCTTTAGTGTATTTGCTATCACAACTCTAACAAATCCCTTTTTCTCCTTTTTCTTCCAATTGTTGTGGTGTCATCCTTGTAGGTTGTGGAAGTCTAGGAGAAACAACACTTCCATCTTTATAGTTGTGAGGGGTAGACTTCCTTATTGCCATAATTTTGCTTTACACCTCCTAGTACAACATCAGTACCACCCATTGGAATGGAAAGGATTCGCCTATTCAATACATATTCTCCAATGGATAGCTTGATATTATGGCACTTTCCTGAACAATTTATGGTTCCTCCACTTGAAACCATCACTTGACACTCTAGTGCTAGATATAGGAAGCAATTCAATTCCATGCATATCTTACAATGAATAAAATTATGGGTACTTCTTGAATCAATCAACACTATTACCTTTTTCTTCTTGATATGTTGTTCTATCTTGATACTTTGAGGAGTGGTAATTCAAGCCAATGCATTAAAAGATATGGTCGGATTCATTTCTTCTTCTTCTAGGGTTTGTTCCTGGTGTTTATCCTCTTCTTTTGACGTTTCTTGTTCCTTTTCTTCCTCTTCTTCACAATCTATGTAAAATAATTTCTTATCGGAACACTTATGATATTTAGTGTATTTTATATCACAATTATAACAAATCCATTTTTCTCTTTTTCTTCCAATTGTTGTGGTGTCAACCTTGTAGGTTGTGGAAGGCTAGGAGAAACAACACTTCCATGTTTATAGTTGTGAGGGGTAGACTTCCTTGTTGCCATAATTTTTCTTTCCACTTTTCTTGCCAACCTGAGTTCCTTCTCTAATGAATCAGGTTCCCAAAGATGAACCTCATGTTGAATTTTATCCTTTAAAGTCCCTATGGATACATCAATCCTCTACTTCTCTGGAATATCATTTTCCCTTATATTCAATTTTTGAAAGTCCTGAATGTGCTCTGCCATTGAACACTTTTGTTTGATATTTATCAATGGGCTAATTTTCTATCATTTCATCTGTAAATATAGCCTAAGTTACAATTTGTTTACGAGAGCAAAGCCATTAATACCATACAAACTGATTAGGTTCCAAATATAAAGTTGCAATGCGTACCTTTTGTGTGTTTTGCACGTTATGGAGATCAAAAAATTGCTCCATCTATAGTATCCATGTTTCGGGATCCTTACCATCAAACTTCCTCATATCAATATTTTGAACATGGTGGTTCTTCAACCCAACTTTAGGGTCTATGAAATCATTATTAACATTTATTTTGTTCTCATCATGAGTTTCCTTTACTACCTTTTCACCATTAGTAAGCATTTCTTGTAGAAACTTTGTCAAATTTGTCTTCAAATCTTCCATTCCTTTCTTTAAATCTTCCATCTTAGCTTCTATGCCATCCATCATAGCTTCCACGTTGTCCATCTTAGCTTCTACACCTTTCTTTAAACCATCCATCTTAGCTTCTGCAACATACATCTTAGCTTCTACGTCTTTCTTTAAACCATCCATCTTAGCTTCTATTAATTTTTGCGTGAGTGAAATTTGTTGCACTTGGTCTTGTAATTTTGATATATTATGTTGCATTTCTTCCTCTTCTTCAGAAATCATGTTAGAGCTTTTAGGTTGCTTACTAGGTGTTTCCATTTTCTTTCTTCGAGGCATCAATTACCGATAATAATTCTTCACTATGCCCTTTGAATTCCTTCAAACTAATTTTTCAAATGAAGCTTATGCAAACATTTAAAAAAACTACACACATTTTTTCACTTTGTAGGAACTCGATGTATCTCTCTAATTTTGGATCTCCAAGGTCGGGAATTTCTTCCTACTGTAACCCTCTGAGTAATATTTCTAATTCCAAAATTCTGATCAAGGTTGGATTCTCGAATGAAGAGTTATGCAAAGTCTCCCACAATGAGCTAAGTATAGACTGGTTCAGTAGATAAAACTTGTATGACGTGCTGCTGGTCACTTTTCAACCTTAAGTTCTTAAAATGATATCCAAAAAGGCTAGAGTCCATCCTCTTTCTGTAACTTCTTACTAAAATTCAATCTGATGCTGAGAGCGAAAGTTATGACGGTTTTCCCATGGTCACCTGTTTCGAATAATTCAGGGGTCTTTAAAAACCTAAACTTCCTCAGATTATATCTCCGACAATATAGCATGATAAGATCTGAAATTTGGGCCCAAGGTTTAGCGAGCTTTTCTCTCAAATGGGGTTTTTTCAGCTTCTGAAATGTCACAGAAAAAAATTTATAGCGAACATTCCATAGTGACCTATTTGGAGTAGCGAAACCCTAGAATCTAAAGCTCTGATACCAAATGTTATGAAAACCAGCTCACAAAAAGATAGAAAAGATAGATGAACACCTTAGAAATAAGCCTCTTCGTGGGGGCAACCTCCTTTACATTACACAAATGAACAATTATTCGATGATTCAAATGACAAAACCTCATTTTTATAGATAAGAGTCTAAGGGGTCACAATATAACCAGAGCTGACCTAACAATAATAATAGAAAGGCACAAAAATGATAATAGTGGGATTCTCTAGGGAAAATAATAACAATATCGGGACAATAGGGGCACAACAATAATAATAAGGGATACAACGGCAATAGTTATGGGGGAATCGCTAGTATTATAGGGACCTAACATGAATGCTAGAACATAAAATAAAGTAGACTATAAAGGATTTATACGACATATACCTCAACATCATCAATGTTAAAGCCATTTTTCCCTTGAAAGCAAGAAACTTGAAGAAGTTTTCTTCAGTTGGGCGATAATGGCCACTATGTGGCCAAATGACATGTATAAACATAGAAATTAAAATGACATCATAGAAAAGAACACCTTAGTAACTTAGTATTCAACTTTTAGGGAAAGCTTAGCCACAATCATGTCAACTAAGTTACTTGCTAAAAAGCTCAAGATGTAGATAACTTGTGAAAAAAAATAATCTGAGGTGTGCTGTCTAATCCTTGTAATTTTATATGCAACAATATTTTATTCTGTAACGCTTGAATTTGGTCAAGTATATAGATAGCCTATGCTCAAATAAAAACATGAAATTAAACTTTTTTAATAGTCATGAAAACATTTTCACACAAAACAACTAAAAGGATTTCAATCAATTAAGTGTAATATTAATTTCACCTTCACTCTTTGGTTGTTGTTTAAATGGACATGATACCAAGTAATTTCAATTTCATAGTTAAAAGAAAAAAAAAATCAAAAGAAACATTCAAAATACAATCAAACAATCAAGAGAGGATATCATGGAATGGACATTGCAATTATAAAAAAAATCTTTACCTGTCCACTGGTGTTTTGTCTACCATTCCTAAAACATTTTCATGCCCAAAATAACCATGAGGTGAAACAATCACAACATTAAAAACCATAGGAATCCCTACTAGAAACTCGAACAAGTTTTCTTTAGTTGGGAAATAGTGGCCACCATGTGGCTAGGTGACCCATAAGAAGAAAGAAAATAAAACGTCACCAAAGAAAAGAACACCTTAGGAACTTAGTATTCAACCTTCAAGAAAAACCTTATGCATAATCATGCAAACTAAGTTACACGTCCTAAGGGCCAAGTGGTGAATTAGCATATCCTATTTCCAGCTCTCCATTTTTAATTGCACCAAACCAACTAACATCTAATTCAAAAAGCCAATAATTTTCATTACAGTGGATCAAGAAATTTTCTACAAGCAACTTCTTAAGAATCACCTTCTCCATTCTCCACTTAAAAGGAAAATTCAATGCCCACTAAAGATGAAGATCCCCTTTCTGGCAACTCTCAAGAATCATGTATATCTGCACATAGAAAAAACAATGTAAGAGGAAAGTGTGCAGAAAAAATATCTATAAAATTGAAATAGATGACAACAATGACATAATGAGAAAAAATAATGAAAATTAAGAAACTTGATTTATTTGCATAAAGAAAAACAAATATCAAGATTTACATAAGAATAATTCCACCCTTATTTCCATTTTGTTCATACTAGTGCTCCTAAACATCATCAAGTTATTATTACTAAAAACTCTTCTATTTTAAATTGTATCCTGAAGAGGATGATAAATGGAAAAATGCATGTGATTTCAATCTAATAATATTAAAACAAGCAAAAAAATAATGTTGATATTTCTAGGTTCTAGAAACATTCTTTCAATTAATAGCCTTCTTTACAAATCAAAGATGCATTAACCAAAATCCCAAGGAATGAATTTGTTCTTTCACCACATCACAATTTTCTTCTATGAAATTTTACCAACTAATCCTAATGTCGGTCAAAATTTCACAAAACCATTTACTAAACAAATTGTCTCATTTATATTTGATAAGAGGAAGTTTGAAAACTGTAGATTTATTTTGATTTAGAGTTGGTGAGAGTCAAAGCCTTAACAAAATTGTGTTTTTATTACGCACCCATGTTGTCATCATGGCTTATGAAGTTCGTGCTAACCACTTTGATAACTCTATATTGAAATCACCATGACCTGGGACTTTTCCATGATCACAATGGAGAGTGTGAATGGTAAAACCCCATTACCTGACCTATACGTACCCTAAGGAGAGTATAGGTCCTACCCGTTTAGGTATTGGCTCAATGACTATGTAAATATCAATAACATAGAAGAGAAAATGTGGACAAAGGTTCTAATAAATGCATTTATTAATAAGAATATTATACTTAAAGTGACATAATAATTATATAGAAGTCACCTAGATTTTAAGAAGTCAACTTTTAGTTCTAATTAAACAAGAACCCCATTGATACATCCTTCACTTCCAAACATATGTTTACGAAATCACATTAATAAGATATATGTTTCCTCACCTACCTATCAAAGTGAAAAACATAAGGATAAGAAAGATGGAACTCTTCATCTAAAGTAATTCCTAAATGTTGCCAGGGGACTCTTGATTAATGTTCTTTTCCACACTAATGTCTCCTGACATTATGATAGCATACTTTGTCTCAACGAATAGGTACAAAACATCTCCCTATACATCAACGCCATATGAGTCAGTTTTATGTTGAACAAGCTAACTACCATCTTAAGTAATTTGATTGAAAAATATCAATCATAAGCTAACTAACTAGAAACCATATAAAAACTTGTAGTTTTAGTATTTTACCACAACTAGCCAAACAGAAAAATAGAAAATCATCGAAACATGGCGCACCATTATGACCCAATCCATTAAACTTCACAAAATATAAAGAATAAATGATTGGAACATTTTCACAAAGCATCAAAGTTTGATCCTACATATTGTATTGAGATGTGCTTCCATTTATTGAAGGTCTTATGCGAAAATGGAAAACTCAGAAAATAAGATGGTAGTTATAATAACACCCAAGATACAATTTTCACATCCTTTATAACTTTGGAAAAATGAATGCATGGAAACAACGAGACAAACATACAAATTAAATGGAAAATCATAGAAACATGGTCCACCACTATCCCAATCCATCAAACTCCAAGAAATATAAAGAGTAAATAATTGGTTCATTTTCAAAAAGCCTTAAAGTTTGATCCTACATATTGTATTGAGGTGTGCTTCCATTTATTGAAGGTCTTAAGGGAAAATGGAAGACTCAAAAAATAAGATGGCACTTTTAATAGAACCCGAGATGCAATTCCATATCCCTTTTATTATACTTTATAACTTTCAAAAAATTAATGAATGGAAAATAAGGGGCAAGTAAGATGTGAGGTAAATTAGTAACTAAAGCAATTTTGCATGGTGAACCCAAGGAGAAAACCAATGGAGGAAAGTAAAATGATGTCAACTTTCAAATGATAAGTGGGAAAAAGGGGAAAATCACTAATCTTTTAAAAAATTAATACATTTCATACAAAATCCTACAACTTGTGAACTAGTTGGGTTATTTTGCATGGTGTTTCAGGGATAGGGGTGAGGGGAAGGGTTTCAAGGATGCCTAGAAGTTAACCACAAATTTCAATGTAACAACCAAAAATATTTTTAAAAAACTAAAAATTTTAAGAGATACAAAATTAAAAAACAAATATTCTAGAATATAGGGCTATAATATAAGTCAATAAAAGTAATTTCCATAGATAATAGATCTAATGTAACTCAATAAAAGTAACAAGTCTTAGATAATAGATCTTAAATATCGTGTATACATAGATATTATAACCCTCCCAAAAGAAAGAGTTTATATAGGATACACAAACCTACCAAACATGGGAGTCAAAGCTGTGAAGGAAATTAGCCCTCATTATAAAAACATACTACATAGTATTCAGGCATGTAATGCATAGATAACCTTTGTCCAAGTTTCAATGTAGAATAACTTGGTGAATATTTTTATTTGAGAATTAGAAACAAATGGGCACTAGTTTCGATAGGGTTATTCAAATGTCCTCGAAACTATCTCAACAGATCTCACAAAACTCCCTATTTTTGGAAAGAACCATCTAGAGGATCTGGGATAAGTCCCAAAAACCATCATAATACATCTCCCAAACATCCCATTTTTTGCCAAGAAACATTCAAACAATGTGGGAGAGGATCACACATCCTCAAAGGTCTCTCGTTCAAAATAGGGACTTTCCCATTGCAATCCCCAAGGAGGGGATAATCCAGAGGGTGCATCCTAGAAGAAGGGACAAGTCCCCCTATGCAACATCATCCTCAATGTGTAATACACATGATACACTATAAAGTGATCTAAGAGATTGATACACTAACATATTAACTCATGACCAAGTGTAGAAATTGACCTATATATCCACATGTAGAATGTATGTAAGGAAATTATGAAATCATTACATGCATGCATGGAAGATAATGTTTATCATACATAATTAATATTTAAGACAAGAATCCCTACAATTGGAGGGCCTAGATTAAGGAAATAGTGGAAAATAAAACTTACAATTGGATATATCTATTGTACTTCCTAAAAAATGCAAGCAGATTGTGGATTACAAATTTATAACCATGGTTACATAAGAACTACTTATATGTTTCAGGGGACCCATACCCATGGGCTTCAGAGTAGTAATGAAATTTTTTTAAATTCCCAATAATGGATTTGAGAGCATCAAAAACATTCTAGCTACTCCATTCTCATATTCATACCACTCCTTTTGGTGCTTCTTACACACTACCAACCTTAGGGATAATTTTGACATTGCTTACTTGCATATCCCTACATGTGACACCACCGTTGGGCAATTAAATGCTACCTAAAATCGTCATCTAAAACCCTATAATTAAAGCTATTAATTTCCTACTAAAAATCACAAAAGTATGTCAATGGGACTGAGGAAGAGTGTAGTCAATATGACTACAATGTAGGAGTGCAGGTTCATATCCTAGAAAAAATGCTAAAAATAACATATAGAGAGAAAGAAATTAGTGGTAATGTTTTTGCTACATGTATATAAGAGACTGTGGTATAATACAAAATACTCAATGCCCTGCTAAAAAGGGACGAATGAGTGGGATGATAAGGTCTTACAATGGAGCTAGATATGTTAGGCGATCTTGAGTCTAATAATTAATGGCAAGGAAGGTGAATTGGGTACAGGTGCACTATGAAAGTCCCCTAGGGCCACCAGTGGATCCAATCATATGATCTTGGGGGGTGTACGAGAAAGGGATACTCCTAGAATATGTAGTCAAAAGGAAAAAACTCCAAACAGGTCTCTGTCGACTCCTATGGGATTGGGATGTAGTCAGACATGTCAGAAGGACCTTGCTCTGGAACTATATGGAGTTGGTCCCTCTAGTGCTCTAAGAACCTATGCAACTAATGTATGGTTCAACATCATTAAACTAGTCTCAATGGAATTTGTCAATCTCCCCAATGAGAAAGCTGAGAAGTGTTTAAGAAAGTGTAACTAGGTTCGGTCTTCATAATGACTCATGCCAGCCTAAATTATGTAATTTGTATCTAGAAAAATATTTTGAAATTTTGATTCATGGGATTCATGCTCAAAATTTGTTTTAGTAGCTCTCAGTGTGAGCTCTAGGCTAGGTGATATGTTTGTGTCATTAATTTAAATGTTTACACCTGAAAATGTATAATGTAGTACTCCAAGATCAAGGGCAGAATCATGTGGAAAGACTCGTTGAAGTTAAAGAACAAATGGCTAGTAAAAGTCTCCTCCAAGTGAAGATAAAAGATGCAATATATTTTCAGCCTGAATATATATATACATATATATATAGATATATTCATGTTAGCTCTATCTCATATACAAGTCAACCTAAAGGAATGATATGTCGGCGTAACGAGTAGCCCTTAATACTATAAATAAGGGTCTCTCCTCTTCTATTCAGGCACACACTCAAGATCAATTTTGATCTCCAATCAATGTGAAGAACATTGTTTTTGGGTGTGAGGTAAAGGAGAAGATCAAGGAGTGACATGAAATCAAAATTGAAGTTTGTTCTATCCTCCATAACCGTAGAAATCGCATCCACACATGCGAGGTTAGGGAATCTTTCTATCAACCCTACTTGTCAAGAAAATCATTCGGTCTCAAGTCTATTTGAATGGGCAAACTGTTTGAAGAGCACTGACAAGTGGAGTGAGGGCTTGGGAGGGCTAGGAGAGCCCTAAACCTTCCACACATGCAAAGATGCAGGCCATCTTTATGGATGCATTATAGTCCTTATCATTCTTCACGAAAGGAATTTGATTTAAGTTCAAAAAAATCTAGTTTTCATCAAAAGAAAGATCTAAATTGTGTGAATGGATAGGAGAGGCTACAAGTACTTATAGCTCACACGTACGAAGAAGAAGTGACATCTTTAGAACTACAGTTAAGCTAGTGAAATAGTTCATGTCAAGGAATAAAATTATTTTATCTAACAAATCCCTGAGGATAACAACTTGACAAGTGAACCATTTCATTCAAGTAAGGATTGGTGGAAGGAGGAAGGTAGAAGGAAGTTGATTTTAGAAAGCAATAGTAATAGAATATTTTAGCCTTGATCTTCAAGTCAACTTCGTCAAAGGGTCCTTGTATTTCTCTTGGAAATTTTTTCAAGTGAATATTCTATAAGAATAATTACCGTGGGATTTCCTCTCAGGTTTGGAGAGGTTTTTTCCCTCGTTGTTGCCTATATCTTTTGTTATTGTTATTTTTTTATTATGCATGATAGTTGGTTGATGAAGTTAAGACTCATACATATATGAAAATTCTCGTTTGAATAAGTCTAAAGGACAAAAATACTTCACAAGCAATTATCTAAGAAAGAGAAATCATTAACATATCAAGCCCTTAGATTTCTCAACAAGAAGAGACCTAAAATCTCACCCTTTTAATGTCTAGAGAATTTTGAACCTATACTTTTTCTATGTACCTCAAACATTATAATCCCTCTTCATGCAAAACCTCCACCACTACTACCCAAAGAGGTGCCTTATGATGCCCCAAATGTGTATTGTTTTTTAACATTTTTGAACTTCTCAAATCGATTTTTTTTTAAATTATTCCTTTTAATTTTATTTTTATTTTTAGCATGGTGCCTTGTATTACTATGCCTTTTTATGAATGTTTCAGGTTTAGGAAACATTCTACTATCTATTTTTCCATTTCCTAGTCTGATTTTAGAAATATTTTGGTTTTCGTTGACACTGATGTCTGCGTGGGAAAAATACTTTTCACTGAATAAGTAATCGAGTGCCCCGTTCATGGAATATTGTGTTAGGAATATATATCACCGAAAAATCATATTGATTATTTGCAGACTCATTTGCAAGGTGATGCAGAGATTTTTCTTATGAATGGAATTAAGACTTCTCTTCTACATTGGACCTGCTCACCACTTAGAGGTGTTATGGATTCATGAATTCTTATAGTATCGCGTAATGCCATCATATAAACGAGTGAAATAATCACTACTGAGGTAATCATGCCACTATTCTTTATGGAAAATCAATATTCTAATGTTACTGCTATATGCATTTTGTATTGCTTGATAACACATGTGTTCTTCCTCTGTTCATGACAAATTTAGCCAAAAAATGTGCTATTGTTTTTGGAAATTTTTTTGTTGGATATGCCTTATGGAGGATACGTTTTTTCACTTCTTAAAGTTAGTGAAATATAACTCTACTTTCAATCTTAAAAACCTTTACAGACTTCTCTTTACTTGGTTCTTCTAACCCTTCGTCATTACTAATGTGTCCACAACTATTAATACTCTAATACTCTGTGTAGTCATGAATGTTATTAATATGTAATAAGTTGATATGTATTTATCTATGGATATTTTATGCAACGGGGCCTGATATGGGCATTAAATCCCAATTTTGATCTTTTGATGACTAACTGTTTTCACACAAAACATTTTTTGGCATGCACAATGTGCATATGTAAAAATGTAATTTTCACTACACTTAATGAAATTACTATTTTCCTCCAGGAAAAAAAACGTAATAAGGTACATACGTGGGAAATATATGTTCCTATGTATTTTTGAATTTATTTCCTATTTTTTGGATTTTTTTTTTGGATGTTGCGATCGCTGCGATGGTGCAATTTTCGATCTTGCGATTTGCGATGGCGCGATCTACGATGTTACGTAAGAAAATCATAAATCACTTAATCACGAATCCTTCGGGCATGCCATTCAAAGAAAAGCCACTTACCATAATCTGACTCAAGATCATGCGCTTTTAATGATAGTAAATGAATTAGTTGTCAGTTATTAAATGAAATGAAGACGCGTGCTTTTGTAAAGAATTACTTCACGTAAAGTGGCATATTTGATATATCTATTGCATTTAAAACTCTCCCATCACCTTTCTTAATCAGTCATTTCCACTTCACTCGTAATCTACAGGAACGAAGAGCTAAGACGATTCAAGGCCAAACGCAGGAGCAAATGGGAAAGAAAAATAAAGCTCAAGGCTCTGAGGCGAAGGAAAAGACGAAGGAGATGGTGCCTTTGTATACAGACACTGCTTGCAACAGAGACGCAGGGATATACACATGGGAAAGCATGTACAGGCTGCTGGAAGAAGAAAATCCTAGAGTAATGAAGGTTGATACTGTCGCCGGCTCACAACGCTCTTCCGAAGCGTCCTTAGAGGAGCTAGCATGTTCATTTCTTCACTGGATAGCAGCTAGGCCCAAAATTATAGCATATACAGATATGATCAAGTGGATACTTGACAATGCAGAGATGAACAACAGACAATTCAAGGTTCCAGGACATGGGCTGATAGGATCATTCGCCGTGCAAGATTTAAAGCTTATGTATCATCTTCCTGAACCGCAGGCGACTTACAATGCACAATTCGTTAAGAAATTAGCGGCAGAGAACCCAAACCTAGCAGAGACCACCAAAGATTGGTCCAGAAAAGAGGAGCCACTCAAAAAGGACAAAAACGGTATGTACAACACTGGTTCCCTCACCTCTCCGTATTGTTTTGCTGCGACCATGCTTTGTAGACTATTTGGGATGCCGGATATCAATAAATTTTTGTCTGAGTGGCTACCACTAATAGATGCTGCCACAAATGTCGATATTATGGATTGGGCCAAGATCTTTTCTGATAATCTATACACGGCTGTTATGAATTATCGGTCTAAAAGATCCTTGTCTCAAAGGATCTATCCTCCTTTATATTTGTCTGCGTATATTATGGATTCTATTTGTTATGTGTCTAAATTCCCCACTATGGGTTGGAAATGGACTACCCAAGACTCATTACCTATTCATGTTTATCATAAAATTTTATGGGATTCCCAGTTCGTCCCACACTTCTATCAGATTTGTCACGGGCTTATCTTACCCCTATATAGAATGATGTATGATGAAGACCCCCCGAGGTACTCACCCGAGGCGCAAATAGACATCATCCCCATCGCAAGATGGTTCGGAAGAATGGTTCACCTATATTAGAGTGTTTGGAAGCATTGTACCTCCACATGTCCTACCTCTATATATCCCCGATAAACGTTTGGCTCGGGAAATTGCCTATCAAACCTGCTCAGAAGGCGGCCTGACCAAAGACCTAAAAGACAAAAAGAAGGCCATATGGCCTCAGTTTCCTATAGCTTGTGGGGCCTTCTCATTATTTTATGTAGGACACGCTTTCACTGAAGTGGAGAATGTGACGTGTCTACAATTATTTAAATTCGTGGCTCGGCCATTTGACCCAATAATGTTGCCCAAGATTTCACAACAACGCCAAAATAAAGTATTCATTGAAGAAAGATTTGTGATGATTTGTTTTCAGAGTAGAAGCTCACTCTAGAATGTTTTGCGGGAAGCTCGGTCGAAGTTGTCTCCAGATGACCTCCAAAGATTCATGTTATACAGGGAAAGAAGGTTGGCCAGTGTTCCTCTAGAGAAGCTGCGACTGCCTGCCAGAGAACCAACTCCAAGCGTTAGCCTCAGTGGAAACTCTAGCACTTACAAATCTAAATCTAACACTGCGCAAGGAGTGCCTGAACATTCTAAAGGGTCTGGAAGCGACCAAGAAAAAAGCGAAGAAACAGCTAAAGATACAGCTCAGTCGAGTGCAATGTCGCGACAACAGGTTATCGCCTCCCCGCCAAGAGATGTCCCCCCTCCCGTCATTAAAGCGCCACTCGTCACAACAGAACTAGTCAAAGAATGGGAAACCTTCAACGAACTAATCAGTCTTGAAGGGCAAGCCCTAAGAACACCTATGAACAATACACAGGTAGCGCAAGAAGTGGTTTCGACCATAGTCAGCAGTGTCACAGAAACAGAGCACGGTCCTATCGCTCCACCTTCTGAGCTTCTACTTAATGTAGAAGAAATTCCCCCACTGGATGTATTCTATAGTCCCCAACATAAAGCAGTTGTAAGGAGACAGAGGAAGAAAAGAAAACTAGAAAATACACTGTCACAAGATGCTAAACATTTGGACGTCTTATGGAAAGACCCCAACAATAACCCAACAGAAAATCTCACTAAGTTGTCTCAGATCGCAAGAGCATATGCTTCTGCAACTATTGACAAGGCATCGGAAGTTAAACAACTGTTGAAAGAACAAGAAAATCAAATACAGCTACGACAATGATAGTTACAAGGAAAGCAATTTCAAATTTTACAAGAAATGCATAAAGACGAGCCTAAGTTTGCCGAATTTATTTAAGAATCTATTGACTTAAATGAGAAATTTATGTAGCAACAGGAAGAGTTGGGACGTAAGATATCACAGTGGAGTCATTATTGTGAGCTGAGCGATAAAATCACCAATCAAGTGGTGGACTTACGAAGTGACTATGATCAGAGTGACAGATGAGTGATGGAATACTTAGCTTGGCAGGATGAAGAGGAAGGGAAAAGAGCAAGTGCACCTAGAATAAACAAGAGTCATAAAGAATTTCTCTTTAATAAATGTGACGATCAAATCAGGCGGGCGGAACAAGAAGCGGAGACAACGGTCACGTAGGCAAACATTCTTATCGACTGTGTAAATGAGAATTTACATAGAGCCAACTTAATCGAAGAGACCACCCCGGGGTACCTACCAAATAAACTACAACTGGAAGCAGAATGGAAGCAGAAGGCACAGGAAAAGGGAAAAGCAATCCAGGCATTGAACAGGTTAAATTGGGAATGCTACTGGGCATACTTGGTCAAGCCGCATAGTTGATGGATGACTGTGAAATGCATCATAAACGCGGCCAAAAAAGTAGTTCCAGCTCTCATAGATTATGTTTTCGCAGCCCAGCTCAGCACAGAAGCTAGCCAGCCGACTCTTCTCAAGCCCATGATGAACACTTGCAGCTTTAAGGACCAAGTTCAGAAGTAGCCTTATTTTAGAAATTTGATTTTTCTTTTAAATTAGATTAGAAAAGGACATTCATTTGAAAACCGCATTCTATTTTTTGTAAAGACACTATTGTTAGAATTAGGAAGTAGTATTTTAACCCTTCTCATGCATTTAGAGAAGGGTCCAGAAATTTGTCAAAAGCTTGTCCTCGGAACATGCACTTCTGCACCCTCAGAGGAGGTTTTGATGAATGGATGGATCGAGATTTATTTTTATTTGCATTTTGATGTCTGCTGCTGATGTTGCACTTTTGTACTCTTAGTAGATGTTAGAACAAGTAGAGATAAATCATTTTTGCTTGAAGTTTATGAGTAGGATTAGTCATAAATGGTACTTTTATTTCTTGGCCATTTCTGCTTATATTCTTAAAGTGATTTACAGTTTTTAGTTGTTTATATGTTATTGCATGAATGTATGAGTTACCATTTGGCACTTCTGTATGGTGGATTCATTTATTTATGTTTGATATATGAATAACTTATTATGTGATATGTTGTTCACAACTGTTTTTCCTAACTTCTTATGCAAAGTGGTTTATCTTAATTGATTTCTATTCTTATGATAGCTGAATGATCTTTATTACCAGTTATTGTTTGAAATCTCTTTAGATCGCATAATAGAAGATATATACCCCGGGTTAGCGTAGATTAGATGTGTTGTTTCTCATTAGATTACAATAGAATAGAGTTAGTTTAAGAAGCTGAATTACATTAGCTTTAAATACTCTTAGATCAGCTTCATCCAACTCTACACACACACAAACACCCTTAGATTGGGAAACTGGTCCCATTATCCCCAGTCGGACCCGCTATACCAAACAGATAAGGAGCTTCCAACCAAGGTCCGGACCGGGTGGGTATCCCCCTTGTTGTCGATCCGATTTTCGGGGCTTCAACATATTTGGCACTAGAAGGAGGCCCTGAACATAGTGTTTGTTGGAATGATTTTCAATTGTAACATTTGAATCAGGATGGCTGCTCACAAAATTCCCATTTGGAGTTGCATCCATGTTCCTACCTCTTCCAACACTCCACCTGAAGTGGTAAGACTCTTGTCTCAGGTAAAATTCAATGGTAAGAATTATTCTTCTTCTTTTAATCATGATCTCTAATTTATTCAAAGAGTTTCAAGTTATGATGTTCAAAGAATTGATGAAGGTGTTTTATGCAGAATTTTTACTCTTACATTCACGGCAGAAGCTAGAAAATGGTGCAGAACCCTCCCAGTTGCATCAACTCACAACTGGGATCAATTCGTCAAGACTTTCATTTCTGAATTTGATTGTTATGACTATGACTAGGTATATGATGGAATTGATTATCTACGGAAACAAGATGAATATGTTAGGGATTTTAATATGCGATTTCATCTTAATTGTCTAAAGTACGATCTTGCAAGTGAACTCATAGATGAAGAATCTTCAGATTATGTTGAGCATTCCCTGCCTCCTATGTCTGATCAAGCAGAAATTAGTTCGAGTTTTGTCTCACTTTCTTCTAATATGAACGAGAATTCCAATTTGAATATACAAATCGCCCATAATGAAGAAAGTCCCCAAAGCCTAGGAGTCATGCATGCTCTAATGCAAGAAGAAAAAAGCGAGAATGCTGGAGGAAAGCCTACCTTGGAACCAGGAGATGACTTTGATACAAGGTCAGATAATATCATTGCAAGTCAACAAATGCAGATGCCAAGGTTAGAACAGCAAACTATTTCTCTTTCAAGAAGTATTAGTACACAAAGGTATGATCTAAAGCCCGATGTCTATAATGAATTTGATGAACAAAGAGTTTTCCATGATGATATTCTCAAATGCATTGTTTCAGAATCACATTTTTCTCTTTATCCTGATGTTTTTAGTGATGATAATTTTTCCCCTCTCAATATTAAAGATATCTCAAAAAGAACAGAGGATTATTCAAACGAGTCATCATTAGGTTTTCAAGATAAAAAGATAGCTATAGAACATCCTTTGATCATTTTCAAACAAGAACCACTTGACCTTCCTTGTCTGAAAATATATGACGAAAAAGACAAATCTAGGGAAACCTGTAAAATCATTTATGATGGTTACTTTGACAACGATGATGTTATTGATTTATCCCAAGTAACTCATCAAAACTCAGATAATGAGAGATATTCTAATTCAGAAATCATATCATTCAATCCTCATTTCAAAGCAAAAGATCATTTGCCTGATTTTACTATCCAAGACAATACCCCGATCTATGATTCATATCATGAAGAAACCCCCATGCCTGTTCACAATCATAACTTGTCTTCTGATTCACAAGACAGAATTCGAAATTGTTCGGATCCCATAATTTTGGCCAGTTCTTGTGAAAAACAAGATATTCCAAGCCAATCCCAATTGTGTTGTAACATTATTTGTACAGATAATCATTTCTTTCTTTCTCACTTGAACTCATTTTGTACAAAATCAGATTGTGTTTTAAATTTTCAGACTTTTGATAGATTACTATGGTATGTTGAGCACCTTATCAAAGAACATTTGACAGACGTGCTACCATTTTGGAAAGTTAAACTATGTCAAGGAAGTATAGAACTTCCTCTATTACAAGATCATCAATCCATAACAGAAGTTCATCCTGATTTTTATGATCCAATAGGTATCCAGTTGGAAAGAAGTTTTCATGAGAAAGAGATTTCGAACAGAATTCCAACTGAAGATACACATTCTTATTCCACATCCAACATTAACAGTCCAAGAAAAATTTTGTTCTTAACACTAATGTTTGAAAGTTACATACGTGTAGGAATAAAAATGAAAAGATGGCTCCACTGGAAATATCATTTCACCTAGTTAGATTTTTGTATATAGTTAGAATAGGAGTAGGAGTAATTTAGCTAGGTTATTAGGTTTAATTTTAATAATTGGTAGGCAAAATAAGAGAAGAGATTATCCCTATTCTGTACATAACCCTAGGGAATATCTACCTTTCATTTCGTTAAATATTTTTCTCCATAATAAAATTTTCTTTGGTTAACAGCATTTGACATTTACTAGAGACACCTTTTCTCTATCAAGATTTTGAACTTCTGCTTCTATAAATAGCAAATATTTTGGAAACTTGATCTTTATTATCAATAGAACCTTAACCCAGATATGATACTAGTTTCAACTCCAAGAAATTTGAAGAAAGAAATCTTAGTGAAGGAATTATTTTACGTCAGTACAATGAAAGGCATCAATAATAAAATAAGGATTCCCTGTAGAAACAACCATTTCCAAAGAAGCTCTATTATTGTCGTCCAGAACTTTCTTAAGGAAAAAATTGACTTCCTCCCTGCTAAAGGAAAACGCAGCATTCAGAGAAACAATCCGAGAAAACACTATATCTCAAAGAATAAGAGGTCTCATCACGGGCCGGCTTTCATGATCACATATATTATAACTTGCTGACTTTGCCAATACTGTCCACCAAAACAGGGCAACGACTCAAGATTGTTGCAATCAAAAGACAAGGGGTCTCATCACGAGCCATCTTGTTCAGCAAAAGTGTAAATCAAGTGAATGATTGTGTCATAATTTGGCCACCAAACCAAGACATTGTTCTTTAGAGAATAAAAAAAGGAAAAAGTGTCAAAATGGGTTTTTCTCTGAAAGGTTGTAAATAACATTAAGCAGGATAAAGGATCATTACTGGGTAATAGGTAACCCTGTCGAGGCTATGGATGCCTGCTGGCAGCAGAGGCTCTACCTTTGACAAAGGAGCATATTTAAAAAGGCTGCTACACAGGGAAAACTTTATTTTAATTTTTCTTACAAGACCAAGTAATGGCTAATGTAAATGCAAGGACAAGGTAAGGATACTAGTAATTAAAATAGAAAGGGGTTGAAACAAAATATCATTGACAGTTTGAAGTATAATATGTTTTATCTTTTTATAATAAAGTTTAAGTTTTCTGAGAAAATTTTTTGTTTTCGGAAGTTTGGAAAACGTCAATAGAAGATCAGAGATAACTGGTTTTCCCAAGTGAATCGCCAATTGTTGTGGCTAGCAACGCCCCCCTTGTTCATTTAAGTGTTGTCCAAAATACTAAATGAATGGGGACCGTTAGTTAAATTTTTAAGAAAAAAACAAGTTTTTCCTTTCTTCAAAATAAGGTTACCATGGTAAGCTTAGAAAGGTATTTTGAATATTTTTTAACCTAAGTCTATGATAAGGGAAATATCTTTAAAACCGCGTTGCAAAAAAGATAGGAAATGCCTCCATTTCTCTATAATATCAGTATGCGCAAGACCCTCATGTTAAGCATAACATCACATCGCAATGAAGTAATACTCATAAGGGAAAAACTTCAAGATTTACCGATCTACGATAACACCGATCGCAAGATCGCATATCACAGAAATGAACTGGCAAGATTTGGCAAACATCAAACTTCTGCGACCTCCGATGTTTCAATCGCTGCGATGGTGCAATTTGTGATCTTACGATTTAGGATGGCGCGATCTGCGATGTTATGTAAGCAAATCATAGATCACTTAATCACGAATCCTTCGGGCATGCCATTCAAAGAAAATCCACTTACCATAATCTGACTCAAGATCATGCGCTTTTAATGATAGTAAATGAATTAGTTGTCAGTTATTAAATGAAATGAAGACGCGTGCTTTTGTAAAGAATTACTTCACGTAAAGTTGCATATTTGATATATCTGTTGCATTTAAAACTCTCCCATCACGTTTCTTAATCAGTCATTTCCACTTCACTCGTAATCTGCAGGAATGAAGAGCTAAGACGATTCAAAGCCAAACGCAGGAACAAATGGGAAAGAAAAATAAAGCTCAAGGCTCTGAGGCGAAGGAAAAGACGAAGGAGATGGCGCCTTTGGATACAGACACTGCCTGCAACAGAGACGCAGGGATATCAACATGGGAAAGCATGTACAGGCTGCTCGAAGAAGAAAATCCTAGAGTAGTGAAGGTTGATACTATCGCCGGCTCACAACGCTCTTCCAAAGCGTCCTTAGAGGAGCTAGCATGTTCATTTCTTCACCGGATAGCAGCTAGGCCCAAAATTCTACCATATACGGATATGATCAAGTGGATACTTGACAATGCAGAGATGAACAACAGACAATTCAAGGTTCAAGGACATGGGCTCATAGGATCATTCGCCGCGCAAGATTTAAAGATTATGTATCATCTTCCTGAACCACAGGCGACTTACAATGCACAATTCGTTAAGAAATTCGCGGCAGAGAACCCAAACCTAGCAGAGACCACCAAAGATTGGTCTAGAAAAGAGGATCCACTCAAAAAGGACAAAAATGGTATGTACAGCACTGGTTCCCTCACCTCTCCGTATTGTTTTGTTGCGGCCATGCTTTGTAGACTATTTGGGATGCTGGATATCAATAAATTTTCGTCTGAATGGCTACCACTAATAGACGCTACCACAAATGTCGATATTATGGATTGGGCCAAGATATTTTCTGATAATCTATACACGGCTGTTATGAATTACCGGTCTAAAAGATCCTTGTCTCAAAGGATCTGTCCTCCTTTTTATCTGTCTGCGTATATTATGGATTCTATTTGTTATGTGTCTAAATTCCCCACTATGGGTTGGAAATGGACTACCCAGGACCCATTACCTATTCATGTTTATCATAAAATGTTATGGGATTCCCAGTTCATCCCACACTTCTATCAGATTTGTCATGGGCCTATCTTACCCCTATATAGAATGATGTATGATGAAGACCCCCCGAGGTGCTCACCCGAGTCGCAGATAGACATCATCCCCATCGCAAGATGGTTCGGGGAAGAATGGTTCACCTATATTAGAGTGTTTGGAAGCATTGTACCTCCACATGTCCTACCTCTATATATCCCCGATAAACTTTTGGCTCGGGAAATTGCCTATCAAACCTGCTCAGAAGGCGGCCTGACCAAAGACCTAAAAGACAAAAAGAAGGCCATATGGCCTCAGTTTCCTATAGCTTGTGGGGCCTTCCCATTATTCGATGTAGGACACACTTTCACTGAAGTGGAGAATGTGACATGTCTACAATTATTTAAATTCCTAGCTCGGCCATTTGACCCAAATAATGTTGCCCAAGATTTCACAACGAACATCAAAATAAAAGTATTCGTTGAAAATAAAGATTTGTTTGATGATTTGTTTCAGAGTAGAAGCTCACTCCAGGAAATTTTGCGGGAAGCTCGGTAGAATTTGTCTCCAGATGACCTCCAAAGATTCATGTTATATAGGGAAAGAAGGTTGGCCAGTGTTCCTCTAGAGAAGCTGCGACTGCCTGCCAGAGAACCAACTCCAAGCGTTAGCCTCAGTGGAAACTCTAGCACTTCCAAATCTAAATTTAACACTGCGCAAGGAGTGCCTGAACATTCTAAAGGGTCTGGAAGCAACCAAGAAAAAAGCGAAGAAACAAATAAAGATACAACTCAGTCGAGTGCAATATCGCGACATCAAGTTATCGCCTCCCCGCCAAGAGATGTCCCCCCTCCCGTCATTAAAGCGCCACTCGTCACAACAGAACTAGAAAAAGAATGGGAAACCTTCAACGAGCTAATCAGTCTTGAAGGGCAAGCCCCAAGAACACCTGTGAAAAATACACAGGTGGCATAAGAAGTGGTTTCGACCATAGTCAGCAGTGTCACAGAAACAGAGCACGGTCCTATTGCTCCACCTTCTGAGCTTCTACTTAATGTAGAAGAAATTCCCCCACTGGATGTATTCTATAGTCCCCAACATAAAGCAGTTATAAGGAGACAGAGGAAGAAAAGAAAACTAGAAAATACACTGTCACAAGATGCTGAACATTTGGACATCTTACGGAAAGACCCCAACAATAACCCAACAGAAAATCTCACTAAGTTGTCTCAGATCGCAGGAGCATATGCTTCTGTAACTATTGACAAGGCATCGAAATTTCAGCAATTGTTGAAAGAACAAGAAAATCAAATACAGCTACTACAATGACAGTTACAACAAGCCAATGCTAGTATTGAAGCGTCCAAACAGCTCGAGAAGTTGTAAGAAGACTTTCAACAGATGCAGATAGGCTATCAGAGAAGTCTAGACGAGAAAGGAAAGTAATTGCAAATTTTACAAGAAATGCATAAAGACGAACCTAAGCTTGCCGAATTTATTTCAGAATCTATTGACTTAAATGAGAAACTTTTGCAGCAACAGGAAGAGTTGGGACGTAAGATATCACAGTGGAGTCACTATTGCGAGCTGAGCGATAAAATCACCAATCAAGTGGCGGACTTACGAAGTGACTATGATTAGAGTGACAGACGAGTGACAAAATACTTAGCTTGACAGGATGAAGAGGAAGGGAAAAGAGCAAGTGCACCCAGAATAAACGAGAGTCATAAAGAATTGCTCTTTAATAAATGGGACAATCAAATCAGGCAGGCGAACAAGCAGCGGAGACAGCGACCACGCAGGCAAACATTCTTATCGACTGTGTAAATGAGAATTTACATAGAGCCAACTTAATCGAAGAGACCACCCCGGGGTACCTACCAAATAAACTACGACTGGAAGCAGAATGAAAGTAGAAGTTGCAGGAAAAGGGGAAAGTGATCCAGGCATTGAACAGGTTAAATTGGGAATGCTACTGGGCATGCTTGGTCAAGCCGCATAGTCAATGGATGACTGTGAAATGCATCATAAACGCGGCTGAAAAAGTAGTGCCAGCTCTCATAGATTCTGTTTTCGCAGCCCAGCTCAGCGCAAAAGTCAGCCAGCCGACTCTTCTCAAGCCCATGATGAACACTTGCAGCTTTAAGGACCAAGTTCAAAAGTAGCCTTATTTTAGAAATTTGCTTTTTCTTTTAAATTAGATTAGAAAAAGGACGGTCATTTGAAAACCACATCCTAAATTTTGTAAAAACACTATTATTAGAATTAGGAAGTAGTATTTTAACCCTTCTCATGCATTTAGAGAAGGGTCCATAAATTTGTCAAAATCTTGTCCTTGGAACATGCACTTCTGCACCCTCAGAGGAGGTTTTGATGAATGGATGGATCGAGATTTATTAATGTTTGCATTTGATGTCT
>APFE031541736.1:0-18542 GCA_000404065.3 Pinus taeda | reverse complement strand
ATCTCATCTTGAAAAAATGATTGAAGAATATATGAAGTTACATTTTGTTCCAAATAAACACTTTATACACTTCCTATGCCCTCTTATATACTAATTCTACATCTTTCTATATGAAAAGTCTCTACCTCTACATACTTGAATATATATATAGGTAACATAACAAGGGATAGGATGAGAAATTTATTTAGGAATTTTCTGGTGGGTTGACGATGGCGAGGGTTTTTACGAGGGTTTCTGAGGCCGAGCACTACGATGGCTCTGGTTTTTGCAATGACGGCGGATGGGGAAGGGCCAACCCCAGTCCCGGCAACTGGATCAGAGGCGATAAAAAACTTCTCACAAGACGGAACTCGGATCAGTTTTTGAGTGCCGCAGAACAAGAAATGCAATGGTTCACGATGCTGCTGTCAAGCTCTGTTCTGGTATCGTTTCCTTTAACCCGAGGACCGGTACATAGATCCTGCCCAAACCACTTCCCAACAGTTCGTTTGACAGATCGACCTCGGCTATGGTCGGATCTGGAAGCTTTTCTTCGGGGAGCCTGCGATCTTGACACAACCGACACAACAGATTTTGGGATCGAGGACGCTGGCCTGGAAATGGATTTCCGAAACCAAAATCAAACTAAGAAGTGGACGGATCTGAGCTATTGGAGGTCAGATTTGGGAATACAGTTTGAACCTAGACAGCAGATCGAACACAACAACCTTGGATCGGGCAGAGTTTCTGCAGATCTAGTTATGCATAAGAGAAAGCGAACCAAAACGGAGCCAGATCTGAAACTTCACCAACAGCCAGGGCAGGTAACTAGTTCATGTTTTCAGATTCTGATTAAACCCCCTCAGGGGAAATCTCATTTAGTTTGGGTTCATGCAGGGGATTCCTCCATGCATCTGAAACAACAAATAAAGGCAGAAATGGGATTTCCAGTTCAGGCCCAGCATCTTGTCAATGGAAGGCGGTCCCTTCAGGACTGCAGATCGCTGGAAAGTTACGAGATTGGACCGGGATCAATCATCACCCTAAATCTCAGATTAAGAGGGGGGGCTATGCCTCAGGGTCAGACAAGCTCCTCAGGGGGAGGAAAAGGGAAAAAAGTTGCAGGCCAACAACAGCCAAAGGGATCTTACAAAAACATCTTACAGGGCAGCAGGAATGCAGGGTTTGCTTCAGATCAAGGTGGCCACACACCCAAGCCATATATTATGGACCAGACAGAGCAAACCCCAACATTAAATATAGATTCCTCAGGACTAGATGATTTCGTCAAGTCCTATGAAACGCAAGCTCTTATTTTCCATTTCAACAGTTTTTGGCCCAAACCTATGGACCTTTTCCATTGGATCTTCTCCAAGTGGACCATGGAATCCGACATTCATTTATGCTCAAAGGGTTTCTTCATAGTAAGATTTACATCCAAGGAAGTCAGAGACTCAGTCATCAGTGATGGGCCATGGTTTTGGGGAACGTCGGGGCTGTTTGTGACCCCATGGTTCCCTGATTTCGACCCAAATAAAATGATTGCAACTAAAATTCCAGTCTGGGTTAGACTACACAATCTCCCCTTACACTTTTGGGACGAACGTGTGCTAGAGGGCATTGGGAACAGCTTTGGGAAATACATCAAAACAGATCTGGAAAGGATAGATGAAAGGATCTACACCTACGCACGTATCTGTGTGGAAGTAGATTTAAGCAAAGGGTTGCCGGAAAATATAAGCTTGATTTACAAACAACAGAAATGGTTGCAGGTTTTAGATTATGAAAACACCGCTTTCAGATGTAGGATCTGCAGGCAGACAGGACACTTACAAAGCACATGTCCAGAAGTCAAGAATAAAAAGAAGCAGCAAGGGAAGCAGAGAAAACGATGGCAATTTTCTCCCCCAGATTCAGAGGACGAGGAATCAGAAGCAGCTGAGGAAGATCCCCCAGTAGAGAAAACTGAGGTAGGCCAAGAAATGGAGAAACATGAAGAAATTCCATCAGATAACAAGGTTGTGGAGACACGTATGGATTCTAGCACAGGAGGCAACAAACGGCACCACCACTCAGACACTTCAGATTCGGACAAAGAATCTGGACCACAAAATTTAGAGACTCAGTTAGTTATTGTTTCGAGCGAACCCTCTCATGAAGAATGGCGTAAGGTCGAAAAGAAAAAGTGGAGAAAAACTTGACGCGTGAGTCATACTCACTGCCGGTTATCAGTTTTTCTGCCCCTCTCTTTCCTTTCTTTCTCTTCTCTTTTTCTTATTCTTTGAGCACGTTTGATCACAAACGTTGCATGGGGTGCGAAAGCACTCGAGCCCTTGTGGCAGTTTACAGCAGGCTTCAGTGCAACAGCTAGTGTAACTTTCCATTAATTTTTAATAAAAAGTTACCGTTTTTTTCTTTGGAAAAAAAAAACAATGGATAGGATTCAATGAATACTGTGCTAGCTTCATATGAAAATAAGGGTATGGGGTTGTAGTTGAAAGTTTCCATTTAAAGAAGTTTGTGCAATAGCATATAGTATTATCTCGTTTAATAACAAATGATTGTTTGGAACATATTAAGATGCTATCTATCCTAAATAAACATCTTATATGGTTAATTTAATTTTTTATCAAATAACAACAATGCATGAAGGCATTTTTATGAGAAACTTATACACAGTCTCTTAGTTTCATAAGCTGATGACGTATTAATGAAAAAATTATTAAAAATTGTCCCATCAAAAAGGATACTCCAAATCCTCAAGTGACTAAGATCTATCCTAAGGATGAGATGATTAAACTTCACTTTAACGTAGAAACCAGATGTAACCTTGGGTTGGCAAGCGATGGTGGAGTCCTTAAAGATAAAGAGGGCATAATCTTTATATCTGTTAGGAACTCATTTTATTTCTACACTACCTCCCACCACTTTTCTTCCAGTAAATTCAAGTTGAAACAACCCTCTACTTGTTTCCTTGCTACCACATTTGCACAAGAATTGATCTTGTGGAAACAAAATTTCAAGAGATAATTAGTCCTAATAATTATGCAAATTTTGAACTAGACTTAAACCTTGCTCTAATACCACTTGATGCATGATATGGTTCTATAATTCCCAAATACAGCTACAGAACTAGATTGGCACTCGTAGAGTGCAATGACCAAAAAAGTAGTGTACTTAAGTAGTCACAATATACAAATGCTACAAACTAGATATGATATAATTAATAATCAAAATTCTTTAGATAAAATCATGGGGGGATTTCTAGCTCCAATGGGGCTTGGAGAAGACAAGAGGAACAACACTAAGGTTATGGCTTCTAACTAAGGAATCATAGGGTATCCACTTCTTATAATGTATAATAAATCTCTACTTTAACCTACCTTGTAGTTTTCACCTTTGTCAAAATCAGTTCCATTTGGTCTACCATGGGCATAAAACTAACAAATATATTTGTATATGATGATATGTTTTCTACATTGATAACATTTCATGTCAGAAGGTTTTTTATTCTTTTGTTTATTTTTTTCAATCGAATTACATGAATGTACACATTGAATTGCAATACTGTTGAAAAGGATATGTTCATACAAACTCAAGACAGATAGAAAAAATACTAAGAATTTTAATCGTGATAATTCATCATCTTTTACCTTTAAAAATATTTCTAGGTAAGGTTGAACATCAAATATAGAAACCCAATGGCACAAAATTTTTTTTTCTATTTTGAGGATCTAGAAAATCTTCTAATTCAACCTTCTCAAATTCATAAAAAATATCTTATAACAAATTAAAGAAAGAAACATCCCAACCATATAGTCTTCAAAGAAAGGTTAAGGGAGCCAAATAACTTAGGCTCAATGGTGGAAAGAACATTTCTATGTAAAGACTCAATCTTAATTTGTGAAGGTATAGTGGTCAGGTATTTTTCAGTGTCAAGTGACTTTCCAGAAAATCACCAAGTGTTTAAGTTGTTTGTGCAAATAAAGCATATATCAGATTCCACTATTTTGCAAATCAAAGTAGAGTGTTGAGAAACCCTCTCCCACCCCAACCCCACCACGAAAAAAACACATAGCAAGAAGAAAATTTAAAAGAATGCAAAAATATAATCTCCTCTGCAAAGGGGATTCTTCTTTTTCTATGATAAAAATGATGATGCAATAGAGTTATGAGGTCGATAAAATTTGGTCATCTTGAGAAGCGGTAACCATATGTGTGGAAAGCTTCACTTGGAAGTAGATGTAGGAAAATGAGACAAAGTTTATGAAGGAAGAAAAGCATGTTCAATGAAGACAACATTTCCTTGAGCCTCCTAATCAAACCCTCATCTCATCTCTTGAGATCAATGGCTTAGATCTTTGGACAATAAAATTATTTATCTTCGTAACTTTAGACTATGATTCATTAAGTCAACAAAATAATAAAACACAACAATTGTACTTTTCCTAAGTTAAAACTTAGGAAGCATTTTATTAATTACTTAATCTACTTAAGTAAGCGTTTACAAGGTTGATTAATATTATTCACAAGCTAAGGCACCAAGCTAGTGAAGAATACCTCTTGTCATAGCAAGAATCTTATTTTGTGAAGGTAAAGTGGTCAAGCATTTACAGTGTTAAACAATAGAGTGATTTTCGAGAAGAATCACCAAGCGTCAAATATTTTTATCCACGTGAAGCATAGATGGGGAGTCCACTACTTTTCTAAAGGTGAAGGAGATAATGTATGTGAAGGAAACAAAGTATTGTGAGGGAAGAAGGAAAAATCCAACAACTTAAGGATTGTGTAGAGTACCCATTTAAGGCATGATAGAGTTTTGAAAAAAAAATCCACATCCTCAATTTGATGCCTGTTAGAAGTGAACTAGAAAGACAAACTCATTTAACCCATTAGGTTATGTGAAAGAGAGTACTAGTGCACATGTCAAAGAACATTCTGATGGAAGCAATTGTGTAATACACGTCCACTTAGCAGAGGCTGTGCGAATTCTAGAGAGCATGAGATAAAGAATAATTATCAGATTTTTTATATGCCTACTATTCATACGTGCTTCCAATTAGAAAGGTGTCTCGAATTGATGTCCCTAGGTGCTAAAATAAGCTCTCTTTAGGCATGATGAAAGAGTGCATGATCCTTCTATCAGGATTTATAACTTGCATTTGTCAATAGCTAAAGAAATTCATAAGTACATTTCAGGTGATTCCTCCCCATCTAGCCTGTCGCTATGCACCTCGCCCAATGAAGCAAGAAGTGAGAAACCAAAAAGCCAATAAATACCCTGTAATTGTTGTGGTTTATCCTAAAAAGCTTCTGTGATATTTCTTTTAGTAAATCTCGGAGGCATCATATTCCACTAGGGTCTAGAACTAAGATTTTTCATTCGAGAACTTTATGATTTCCACCACCTTCCACTAAAGAGATATATAAAAGACATGCTAGGCTGGCATGTCTATATATTCTGTAGAACTGTTAAACTATATATATGTATAGTTTTTGTAGATCCTCCATAAAGTCCAAGTGCTGGTTAAGGTAGGGCAAAGCTTTTACTTGGCTTGAGGATCAACACTGCTAGGCTAAAATATAAAAGTAAGACTTCAGATGCAAGGGTTAGGATTCAATCATTCTTGAAGAGTGAGTAGGTTAGTGAAGGGATGACTCACTTTTATGGAACAATGAGGCTCTCTTGGAAAAATCTCAGGGAGAATTGATTGACAAAGATCAGAAGGGAATATGAGGCAGTGATAAAGTAGTTGTTGAGGAATTTGTTGGTAGGGTGAGAGTTAGAGTCGTACACACAAGAGAATGCATTCGCTAGGGTAAATGATGATAGAATATGTCTTTCCTTATTCCTGGTTGGCCTTTGTTCGAAAGGGACCAATGAAACATGATGCATTGAGTGAGGGAGTTGTTGGCGTGGAAAGGGGAGAGAGGGGGAGCTCTTATGCTTGGGTTGGGGTTTATCAAACCATAGTCCTAAGCTTCCCTTTAGCACTTTCTTATTGCATGGTTGGTCTTATTTCTCTTTCTTTAGGGAGGGATTTCATGGTCATGTTACTTATTCTTTAGGGCATCACTGCTTGCAGGTAGTCTTATCGCTTTAAGCTTTATGGGTACCAGACTTCTTGTTGGGTCGGTATATGTAGGCTAATCTAGTTATAAGGCATTGAGAACAGATCTCTTTCCAGGCATTATCTATCTCCTGCCCACTTTAAAGTCAGAGATTGACAGAATAGTACCTTAACCATTATCCCACTCAAGAATACATAAATAGTATGCATGACAAGGATTTAACAGTAAATCCAACCTGGGGTGAAAGGAATCAAGTGGTGCCACATCCCCCTATTTATGCTCTATTTAGATTTGATTAATGGGTAGTCACTGCCTAACCAACGAGGCAGTAACAAGTTGAAAGAGACAGACTAGTTGGACCCTAAAGTAGCCGGAGGATGACTGAGGGAAGGGCATATTTACAGGTCCAAAATGAATTGTCCGCCCATATTAATATGGGGAGACTAAGGCACTACTTTGATTTGATCAATATCTACATATTGTTACCCAATACTCATCATATTTCTTATTTCTCTTGTATATATGCTATAAAAGATGAAAAAAAGCCTTAACACTTATGTACAATGAGCAAAGTGATAGTTTTGTGGCTAAGGTTGGAGCAGATCTGAAATAAATATGGTAGAATCAGATTTTTGCAGTGCCAATAGGCCTTATGCCTATGGCCTAACCATCTCCATTCTTACTCTCCTTAAAACAAAGAGTTAGTGTGAGCATTCCTTGGCACATGCTTTTGGTTGAGAGTAATGAGATCAACATGATGTTTTCGCCAATCAGGATCATCCAAATACATTGGAAACAACTTAGATGATGGTCCAAAGACACTGTTGTCGAGCCTTCATCATGGAAGAGGGCCATCTTAAGCTTCTTCTTGATTATCTTGGCTACTATGGAATCTTGATCGGGTTGAGATAGAGGTTTTGTATGGGTGGCTATGTTAGCATAGACACTCAATGATGTACCATAAAGTAATATTTGTGGAGGTTTTTCATTACACCAAAAACTGTAGGTGTTGGTAAACTTTACAAACCAGTAACTAGGATCCCCAGGGTAGAAATTACAGATTCTATAGAGGTGCGGTGATTTTTCCAACACCCCCCCTCAAACGCAACTCGGGGGAATCAAACTTGGGTCTAAGCTCTGATACCATGTGGAGGTTTTTCGTTACACCAAAACTCGCAGGTGTTGGTAATTGTTACAAACTAGTAACTAGGCTCCCCAAGGTGGAAATTACAGATTCTATAGTGGTGCAATGATTCTTCCAACGCCCCCCCTTAAATGTGTTAGAAAACCCACAAAAATGAATCTAGCTAGTAAAAGTTGAACACACAGCTTTACAAAGCAAAAACACTAAAAGAAAATCAAAGGAACAAAAGAATGATTCATTAGAAAATAGGTTACAATGCTCATGATATAGCATTATTGGGTGAAGATCCCAAGGTAATGTAGCATAGTGGTGATCAATGAGAGGACTCAACACCTACAACAAGTTCCGGAGAGAACTAGCCAGTTGCAGAGTGAAAGGAGGAGAAAATTAGGGAGTAAATCATGTAGAAGAACTAGCCATTTGTAGAGTTAAATAAGGAGAAAACCAGGGAGTAAATCATGCAGAAGAACTAGCCAATTGCAGAGTTAAATAAGGAGAAAATCAGGGAGTAAGTCATGCAGAAGGAATCTTGCATGTAGTCACATGCTCTAACTAAGTGTCCACATGTAGGTGTGTAGTACCTCCAACACCCCCCCTGAACACCACTATGGGGAAAAATAGAAAATGGGCCTTGGCAACTAAGGCCAAAGGTCACCCAAAATATAGTGCAACTGGTACTAAAATTGAGGAAAGAGGGAAAAACTTGTGGGAACCCCCCCCCCTCAAAATACAATGTAATCAAAAGAAAAGAGGAAGAAAAGGCAGTTGCTAAGCAACTATGTCCTTCACTCCAAGATGATCACGCAGAGAGTGAAACTTCTGCTTAGTGAATTTCTAGGTGAAGATGTTTGCAGTCTATTCTGCTGAAGGATAGAACTACAAATCAATGACCCAATCATGTACTATGTCTCTGATGTAGTGCATACGGATCTCTATGTGCTTCATCCGCTGCCTCTATACTGCATCCATACAAAATTTGAGAGTGCTTTGGTTGTCACACCAGATGACAATGGGTTGGTGGAACTGGACGCCCAACTCATTGAGGAAGTGTTGTAGCCACAGAGCTTGAATGGTGATGTTGACTACTTATCTGTACTCAGCCTTGGCTAAAGAGAGAACAATAGCAACCTACTTCTTGCTCAACCAATAGATAGGGCCAAACCCTAGACTGAGTGAATATCTGGAGGTGGACTTGCGATCAATGCTATCGCTCGCCCAATCAGAACCAATGAATCTAAGGAGATTCAATGCAGTGCCTACTATATAGTGAATCCCAAAGATGATGGTACCCTGCACATATCGGAGGATGCACTTGGCAACATTCCAGTGTAGCTCATGCAGCTCCTGCTTGTATCTGGAAACTGCCCCTATTGCATATGAGAGATCTGGTCTGGAGTGGGTGAGGTACAATAAACTCGCCACTAGCTATCAGTAGAGAGTACTGTCAACTAATGGAGTGCCACCTCCATCCTCAAGGCAGACCCCAAACAAAAAAGGAGTTGGTGTTGGATTGCAGTTAGTCATGTGAAGTCTCTTAAGGAGATCCCGTGCATACTTAGCCTAAGAGAGTTTGATGCCTTTGGCATCCTGGCTGATCTCAAGATCAAGAAAGAAGTGTAATGGACCCATGTCCATCAGCAAGAACCTATCATGCAAGGTCGTCTTAACTACAACAATGGTTGAAGCCGAGCTACCGGTGATCAGGAGATCATCGACATACAAAACTAAGATAAGAAGAGAATCATGTGTCCTGAGCATGTAAACATTTGGATCATACTTGCATCTTTTAAAGTTTTGTGATAAGAGAAAAGGATCCATCATCGCATACCAAGCTCTTGGGCCCTACTTAAAGCTATAGAGAGATTTCTTCAGTCTGCAGACCAAAGATGAATCCTAAACGAAGCCATGTGCCTACTCCATGTAGATCTCCTCAGATAGGTCTCCGTGAAGAAGGGAATTCTTCACATCCATCTGATGTACTACCCACCCTTGGGTAGCCACAATGGCAAGTGCAAGGTGTATAGAATCCATCTTCACTACAGGAGCAAAGGTCTCATCATAATCAATGCCATGCACTTGCTAGCAGCCTTTAGTTACTATCCTAGCTTTTTGTCTAGTGATTTGCCCATCTGCAACACTCTTGGTCCTGTAGAGCCATTTGCATTGGACAAGTTTCCTTCCTAAAGGAAGGGGGACCAGATCCCATCTCTAGTTCTTGAGGAGGGAGTTATACTCCTTCTCCATGGCAGACTCCCAAGATGGATGCCCAACAGCCTTAGAATAAGACTGCAGATTAGAAGATTGAACCAAATGACAATGCTAGGATGGTGTCGGTTCAGTGGCAGCGAGGGCAAGAGGAGGCTCAATAAACTCTGAGCTAGTCCTCCACGAATCAGAATTATCCCCCACAAGACCATTTCTAGTAGCTGGGTGGTCTTGTGCATATATCTCACATAAGCTCCTTATTCTTTGATTTATGACAGGGGAAGTTGATTCACTGGTGGAAGCCCGATCTGGGCTTGGATGTGGATCATCGTATGCGTGTACTGTATTTGTATCTAAAGAGTCTATCTCTGCATCTGCATGCTTGACCACGACATCTGCATGCTTTGTATCTACATATGAGTGTACTGAGTCATCATCTTGGACATGAGATAGATAAAATGTGTCTGCATGCAGCAATTGAGGTGCATGTGAGAGAATTTCCTCAAACTTGACACTTCGCTCAATGATGAGCTTGTCCGTAGAGGAAATTAGGAGTCGATATCCCTTCACACCATCAAGGTATCCAACAAGGATGCACTCAATGCTCTGTGGATTAAGAGCTTTCCTCTTTTTAGAGGGGATCTTTGCCCATGCTTAGGAGCAGAAAACATGGAAGTGGGTGACCTCTGGTTTAGTGCTGCTCCAAGGCTCAAAGGGGGTCTGATCCTTGACAGACCTATGAGGAGATCTGTTCTGGATGTATTTAGCACAATTAAGTGCTTCAGCCCATAGCTTATGAGGCAGTTACTTAGCATGCAACATGCAGGAATCCATCTCTTTGAGAGATCAGTTCTTTCTCTCAGCAACTTCATTCTGCTGCGGAGTGTATGGAACTGTGTACTGCAACTATATGCCAGACTCAAGGAAAAGGTTATGAAGTGTTGTGTTAACATATTCCCCCCCATTGTTTTTATGGAGGGCTTTGATCTTTCTGTCTGACTGTGTCTCAGCTAGTGCTTTGAAATCTTCAAAGTGCGCAAAAACTTCAGATTTGTCCCTGAGAAGATACACCCAAGTATACCATGAGAAATCATCAATAAATGTAAGCACATACCTTTCTTTTCTGATGGAAGGATGAGGAAAAGGCCCCATGAGATCACTATGGATCAGATCTAGAGGAGAGGATGCTCCGTGAGTCTTTTCGGTGTCAAACTTTTCTCTAGGATGTTTGCCAAGGACACACCCTTCACAAACTCCTTTGGAGAAATTGATATCTGGAAAGCCTTCCACCATCTTATTCTTGCCTAGCTGCTACATATACCTATAATTTAAGTGACCAAACCTCTCGTGCCAAAGCCTACTACTATCATCAGCATGTGTAAGCAATAAAGATGATTCAGATTCAATAAATTCAGAAAATGTATATAGTTTGGCTCCATTGTTTACCTCACCGGTTGCAATTTTGGAGCTGCTATGTAGGTCATATATGTTCACTGCATCTAGAGTGAATTCCACTCTCTTTCTAGTGCCAAAATGAGTGATCTAATAAACTGAAAGCAGGTTTATCGAAAGTTTTGGAACATGAAGCACATCTTCAAAGCTTCCGTGTAACAGTACCACTCTACCTTTTTCAGTGACCTTAATAGGTGAGTCATCTCCCATGAGGATGGGAGGTCCTTTGCTTGCATCCAAAGAGGAATAGGCTTCCTTTGCAGTAGCCATATGATGTGATGTACCATAATCTATAA
Source organism: Pinus taeda (assembly GCA_000404065.3). Lineage (NCBI taxonomy): Eukaryota > Viridiplantae > Streptophyta > Pinopsida > Pinales > Pinaceae > Pinus > Pinus taeda. Next base: position 7,394 of record APFE031541736.1, on the reverse strand, counting down.
TCCATCTATCAGGGGAAGAATTAATTACAACCAAATCATGAAAATTTTTACCTTTCCCATGTGGTGGATCCTCAGTTTTCTTCTTGGCGCCTTGAGGGATGTGGTCCCCAAGGTTGTGCTTCTGAAGGATTTATACCATTTGGTCAATTTGTTTCTTCATGCAGGAGGATTCTCGATGGAATCCTCGCTGACAATACGTGCATTTGTCTCCTTTCTTCCCTTTCTCATTTCTAGAGCCCGTGGAGACATTAAAGGGCTTGGTGTACCCTTCCTTCTTTGGATGGGAATGCGTTTTTCCCTTGTATTTTTGCTACTGATTTTTCTGATTTGAATCATATTTGTGATTTTTATTGTGGCTACCATCATGCATAGCAAGTGCATGCACTTTTGGAGGTTTGATTTTCCCCATGCCAATGAGTTTATCTTCCTCAAAAGTAAGGGACTCCATGAACTCTTTGAGAGAAGGCATAGTGTAGGATTTACTTGTTGCGAGCCTTACTAAATGAAATGTAGACACAAAGAAGGAGTATTCCGGTCCGAGCTTTGACATGATAGAGAGAACTTGGTGACTCTCCTCCTTGGATTTGTCAATTCCACAACCCTTGAGTTGTAGCAATAGATCATTATATTTGGTGAAGAAATATTGCATTTTGTCATAGTTTCATGGATCGAATGGTAGCAGCTCCACTTCAAGCAGATGTCCTTTCATCTCATCCTATTTCTTGTAGAGTTCTTCAACCTTTTTTGAAATCTCATTGGGAGTATTGCAGGCAGATAGATGAAATTGCAACTTTGGGGAGATGCACATGCATATGGATTTGTGGCCCTCATCCATGCAGTTGAGGTAATTGGATTTCTCTATGGCTGAACTTGGTTCCACTTCTGCAGCCATGGTAATCCTGTACAACCATTTTTGATGAAGGTATCGAGCCATTTGGTCCCTCCATTCATGATAGTTGTACAGTGTTAGGATTGATGCTTTGGGAAACTCCATTTTTCTGTCAATCTTCAATCTCCAAGCTGTAATACCTATGAAATAAAGTACTGGTGCACCTTTTATCTAGCAACCTATGGGCTCTGATACCCTGTAGATCTATTAGAAAACCTGCACAGATGAATCTAGCTAGTAAAGGTTGAACACACAACTTTGCAGAGCAAAAAAACTAAAAGAAAATCGAAAGAACAAAAAAATGATTCATTAGAAAATAGGTTACAATTCTCATGATATAGCATTACTAGGTGAAGATCCCAAGGTAATGCACCATAGCATTGATCAATGAGAGGACTCAACACCTACAACAAGTTCTGGAGAGAACTATCCAATTGCGGAGTGAAAGGAGGAGCAAATTAGGGAGTAAATCATGTAGAAGAACTAGCCAGTTGCAGAGTTAAAGGAGGAGAAAATCAGGGAGTAAATCATGCAGAAGAACTAGCTAGTTGCAGAGTAAAGAAGGAGAAAATCAGGGAGAAAATCATGCAGAAGGAATCTTGCATGTAGTCCCATGCTCTAACTAAGTGTTTGCATGTAGGTGTGTAGTACCTCCAACATGTTGGAAGAATCACTGTACCTCTATAGAATACGTAATTTCCACCATGGGAATCCTAGTTGTAACGGAAAACCTCCACATGGTATCATAGCTTGGACCTGGGTTCGATTCCCTTGAGTTGTATTTAAGGGGTGGTGTTGGAAAAATCACTGCTCCTCTATAGAATCTGTGATTTCCACCCTAGGGATCCTAGTTACTGGTTTGTAACATTTACCAATACCTGCTGGTTTTGTTGTAACGACAAACCTCCACATGGTATCAAAGCTTGGACCCAGGTTCGATTTCCCTGAGTTGTGTTTGAGGGGGGGTGTTGGAAGAATCACCACACCTCTATAGAATCCTTAATTTCCACCCTAGGGATCCTAGTTACTAGTTTGTAACATTTACCAACACCTACAAGTTTTGGTGTAATGGAAAACCTCTATAATATTGTGATTTGTCCAAAGGTGCGTTTATGTGCTTTATACAAGCTTTAATCTCGGTTGGGATTCTATTTCTTCAAAACAGTATTCTCTGAGCACGGTTGGTGAGACGCAATAGATTCTAGCCCGATCTCAATACCAATAAAGTGATATGTTCATATTGGAGGTTTAAAGGTTCAGATCTCCTATGTACTAACATAAGTTTTGGAAATCAAAGTAGCAATCATGTATTTGTTCGAGGCATTGATATTCAATATCCATGGAGGATACTTGGAAGAAATTGTGCAAGGATATAGGTAGGGCCTCTTGACAATGGACGATTATAACCATCTAAGACCATGCAAGATGCCAAATGACATCAAAATGCACCTCTCCCCAACTAAATATGGCCCTTATTTGTGGAATGGTAATGTTTCTCCTGTAGTATTGATTTCGAAGAATTAATTGCTCCATTATACATTTATGTGACAGATTTGGATTTAAATCAATTAGATCTAAAAGAATGGCAATTATAGCAGTTATTGTAACTCTATTCTAAGGACAGAGTACAATGGAAGAGAAATAAATTAGAGTAGCAACTGTTATAAAATTGATTTATAGAAAATTGATAGGGCATGTGAAATTACTTGTGGTGGGCACTCTTTTTGATAAACTGAATGCAAATGAGGAGGTGGAACTTGATGGCGGTTTTTGTGGGTAGTTTCAATCATCTATTCCCATGTGATCTTCTTCGTGAGAAGCAAAACCATTGGCCGAATTTCCACCTGAAAGCATGACTGTTGGAAATGAATGAGGATCTAGGCGCTTCTCCTTGTAAATGTTAAATAATTAGTCTTCCCGGCCTCTCTTCTCTCTGCATTGTTGAGGCTCTTGAAGTGCATTATTAGGCATGAATATAAAATAAGAGGGTTTTTATAAACCCCTCATGCAAGATGAAATATTTGTTAAGTTCTCCCCAAACCTAGTCAACATTTTATCCAAAAGACTCTAAATTCCTTTTCTTCATTTTAGGTAGGGTTTGTTTTTTTTTGGTTCATTGTGTAAGCCCTAAAACTTATCCTCATAAAATGTGCTTAAAATAACATTTACATTTTGATACATATTAAATCAACTAAATAATTTGTAATTAAATGTGAAAAAGGAAAATAAAGCACTCCACTTTCCCATTCTTTTGGTATATCTTTTTCAATCTTCTTCATGTTTTTATTAAAACATACTTTAGTAAATCTAACTTTTCAGTTATAATATAATTATAATTTTTTAAGAACTTAATAATATTCAACTTTTAATATATTATTTTATAATAATATATTTTAAATGATATCAGATATGGTAATATACTTTAGATGTAATCGGATTAGAGTTAATGTCTCTTTGTAGAAATTAATATTGATAATGTAAAATATGTATAAATTTTACTTTCAAATATTAATAATGTTTTTTTTTAATTATGTAAGCAATAGGTGGTTTAGAGATTGAAGTATTTAGAAGGAATACACTTTTTTTAAAGAAAATGTGTAAAATCTTTTTAACATAAAGAATGTTCTTTTAGTATTTTTTAATAAAAGAAATAATTGACATTTTTTTATTATATTTATTTTTTATATTTTCGAGTTTGTTAGAAAATTTTTAAAGAGTTGTATAATGCTTGTGGATGATTGTTGTTTTTTATAGTTTTAAGTAATTTTTGTATCTTATTCCATTATTCTTATCATGCTAAATCCATAATTTATTGGAGTAATAATTTGTTGGAGTAATTTGGACCAAGTCCATGGTCAAACTACCAAAAATTTATTTGATAGGCATGAGCAAGTCTCTCAAAAGTCCTCAACAATAGAATTCAGATGATAACAATGGAAATCTTGATAGGTGTACATTGCAACATATTTCAAATGGAGTTGAAAAGGGTATTAGACAATGCTTAGCCTCACCAATTTAAAAAAGGGGGCACCTTTGGTGCAATTAAGGATTTTAATATACAATGGATTAAATTATCAAGGGGAGATATGGTATTGAAGCAATTATTTCTAATTAAAATTTATAAGCCATATAAATAGAAGTAAATTATCTAAAATAATTAGTGGTAATTTATGTCTATGGGGCATAGAATAGATGATGATAAGGTGTATTGTTAAGTCATTATGTGGTGTTAAGGTCACTGATTTGAAACTCTATATGCAAAAATATGGTCATGTTAAGGGTGGTGTGGCCTAGGCTAGGAGTGATCCCTTCACGATTTTAATAACTTAGATGTCCATTGGTTATGATTACTCAAGCCAAAGGTTAAGTGCGAAGTCATCTCAAGACTCAAACAACTTAGCAAACCAAAAAATATTAGTGGTAATTTATACGGAAGTCAATTTTCCCTTTTTTATATATTTTTGGCATTTCAATTCTTAATGCATTTTTTAAATTAACAATAAAAATATTAAATCAATTAAAAATCATTTTAGATTATGTTCTAAAATTAAACATATTTTTAATTTTTTTCAAGAAAATCAAAGTGGCCCTTGTATGGAGTTTATTACCAATTTTGTTTAATGTTTGAGCATTTGAAGGATATTGACAATTATGTTCAGTGTTAAAGTTAAGGTAGTAGAACGAAGAATGATTGACCTCCTAGGAGAACAATAGGCCATGATTATGTGAGATCTATAATGTGCCATGTTATTAGAATATGCGAAAAAGAGATTAAATAACATGCAAACAAATTGAAAGGGGTTAGGCCTCCTTATTCACCTAGAATGTCATGATCCTCCTATAAAAGATAACAAAGGTATTTACATCTCCACACATACATATAAGAAAATGAAATGAGAAAAAAGAGGGAAAAGATAAATAAAACTAGGATATAAAAATGTATTTTGTTTTTGGTAGAAGGATATCAATCTCAAACCTCACAAACACGGTTGTAGAATTCCTTTGAAGTGATAATTTAAGGAGTGGATTAAACAAAGTGTGATGAAAGTATGCTTCTCAACACTCAGATAAGCATGTGAGTGCAACATATCACAATAGACTTGAATATAATTCTTCCACTACTTAGAAGCTTTGGTAATAGAATGCAACTCGTTGAAATAGGTTGGGTATCTATGAAAACCATCATAAAGTGTATGGATATTATAGGCCATTGAGTTTTCATGTCATGTTGGTACTGCATCGATGACATGAATGATTGGATCATAGGGTCGCTTTTCTGTAGCCATTCATCGAGGAAAGCTACTTCCCTATTGGGATAGAAGTGAAAAATGATAGTTGCAAACGTAGGAATAATGGCGTTGAAGACAATATTGTTTCCGTAAAGAAGAGAATCAAAAGTAGGCTCATGAACACCATAAATATATATTGGAGGTTTTGCAATGAAAGAAATAATGAATACAAAATTTGTGTTCAACATGATAGGGATCATCAAGATGTTAAACTATCCAAAGTAATGATGGTTTTTAGTGCTAGTGATCTAGTCACATAGAAGACCCCATAAATTTGTGCTTTGGGATACCCCAAGGATTCAATAAGAAATCTAAAGTGGGAGGATTTACTCCTAAGGTGATATTTGCAAAAAACCTAAGTTAACCCAAAGTGGCACCATTATTTTTCTTTACATAATAGGACTTAGTACTATTAGGGAAGGAGAAAAGGGCCTTTACTTCTAAAATGAAGCTTCTCATGCCTAAGGACCATGAATTGTGCATTGAACAACCACATAGATCCTCTGTAAATAATATTAGGGATATATGGGATATTGATTCCATTAGGAATTTTTTCACACCATGTATAGGAGTCAAGGAATGTAACATGGGTAAGGGAAGTAAAAAAGGGCATTAGGCCTTACAAGAAGATTTTTAGTATCAAGGGCTATGAGCTAGACTTAAAAACCACATAGACATTATTTAATGGATCTTGGGTTTTAAGTTGGGATATGGGAACCGTAGGAGGTGTTTCTCACCACATATGGGAGTTAGTGTCTATTTATGGTAAGGATAGGAAACCAATAGCCTTAGTCCCTAAATTAATCTTTCTCACCCTCAATTGTAATGAAAAAGACCTCTAGCAAGAATATGGGAATTTAGTGATTAATGAGAGAATAGTGGGAAGGTTTTAGTCTCAATTAGATGTTTAGACAAGTAATTTAAGCACCATAAGAAGTTGTGAAGCAAACTTAAGACATTTGACAAGTTTCATGAAGGAAAATTAGTAGTGGTACTAACTGAACGTTAATTGATCAAAGTGCATACCCATTCCTTAGCACTACCACTTTGCAAGACGGAAAAAATGTGAAATAAATGTGAAACCCACTAAATAAGTTGGAAAGGGTGTTGCAAAATATATAGGTGGTCATGTTGTGTTGCAAAAAGAGGTGTTGGCCCACTCCCATTTTCAATCATTTGTTAACCCTTGAATTTAATTCCCTATGAATGTGATCAAATGATATAGCCCTATAGATTCTAATAAGTTCCATAATTATAATCATCCTCTAATCCAATAAAGAAGTGTATAAGGAAGTATAACCTTTCATCCACTTTATAAAAGCCTTTGAATCTCCTATCACTTCTAAGATTAGATCGTTGAAGTGACACAATTAAAATGAATAACATAAACGACTAATTCATGTTATTGTAGCTCTTGTTAGGTAGTCATATTTTTGTTCCTAGACTAAATTAGTCATTCACGTTAGTCATTTTTAGTAGTATTACTTATTAGCTAGTCATATATTTTAACTCAATACTAAATTATTCATTTATTTTAGTCATTTTTAGTTGAGTCTCTTAATATTGCTAATTTTTTGTATTATTTCACTTGGAAAAGTTGTGGTTACTAACTTTTTTAGTCACTTAGTCACTAATTTCACCATTTTCTACTAGTGCTTGATGCCTAGTTGGAGGAGGTCCAAGAGAGGAATGAAAAATTTAAGCTATGGAACTTGAAACATGACGTTGTTGAAGGTTAAGAGGATGCTTCCAATTAGTGCACTCTTAAGTTGGTGGGTGGTTAGTGGAATTCCTTTGTGAGTCTGAGTTCCTAAGATGGACTGGTAAAGTCTTGATGCCTTTGGACATACCTTATTAGGTCACTATCAAACAACTTTTTTGGAAGGAAACTAGCTTGTGGGGGGGGGGTTCCTATTGTGAAAAGAGAGCACTTGTTGGTCAGGTGGAGCACTCTCTGTACTAATAATCTTGTACCTAAATCAAACTGTTGATTAGAGATAAGTACCTAAATTAATGTTTACAATGAATTTTTCTTTTTCGTATTTTCTTGTTTCATGCATATAAGTACCTATTATAACAATATGTGTAGTCATTGTGTAAGAAAAAAGGGCTACTATGGAACCAACTAGTGAAGTAAGTTAGCATCATGCCACAGGTAAGAGTAGCCTTGAGCAATCCTAACTTATAATTGATAGAGGACTAGAAATCTAAGGAGG
>APFE031541735.1:131432-141932 GCA_000404065.3 Pinus taeda | reverse complement strand
AAAATTTTTCTGTTTCGGAAGTTAAAATTCAATAGAAAATCAGAGATAACTGGTTCTTCCCAGTGAATCGCCATTGTTGTGGCCACCAACAACCCCCCTCTTTGTTTTATATTAGCAATAACACCAAGCAAATGGGGACCCTTAATAAAAATTCAAACAAACAGTTTTAGGAACATTTTTTTTTTTATTCCTTACAAGATTTATCGCGATGAAAGAATGAAACATTTTTTCTATGAGCATAATAGACTACGAAGAAGCGATGCGAAATTCATCGCATCGCATTCACTATGAAGCGCTCTTAAATGAAAAACTTAAGAAATCTCCGATGGCCGATGTGCGACGTCGCATATCGCAACATCGCACAAAGTAGCACACAATGACTAATTTCTGCGATCTGCGATACTGAGATGATCCGATATTGCGATGCCGCGATACTATAACACGATCTGGGATCTGCGATGAACGCGAATTTTCCTCGGCGTAGTATTCAAGGAAAGATGCCCATTAATCAAAATTAAGCGCACGCCTTAAAAAGAAATTAATGATTGTACGCCAAAGTATCCAGGAATGACAACTTTTTGTTTTTCGAAGGGTCAGTTCGCTATGAATGTCATAATTATGCATACATAATATTTAAAGCTTTCATGTCAATCTTTATTACCATTACTCTTTTCCTTTGCGTAAACTATAAAACAGGAAATAACATGAAGCAATGTGCAAGAAACATCTAAGGAAAAGGGGAAAGCACCAATACTCGAAGAACAGAGAAGAAATCCCTTCAGAAACGGATGCCGCATACAATAGGACCACAGATTTCAGAGTATCACTCAATAGATGCTGATGTCGATAGGTCATCTAAAGCTCAGAATCAAAGGCGCACAAAAGTAGAATGATTACAAAAATCCAGAATGAAGAACGAAGGCAGTTTTCAATCCAGAGAATTGTTCAGAAAGTAAAGTCTTTGACTCATCCAGCCGTTCGCAAGGACGGAAACTGAAATAGGAAAAGCAGAATCAGTTTGAGGGAAATTTGAGTTATTACCAAGTATACACGCAATGAATACACCCAGTCAGAGGAAGATTCTCTAAAATATATTATAGTTTACCAAAAAGTGGTGCCAGCTCTTGTTACTTCTATTTTTATAGCACACACGAAAGGGGAAGGCAACCAGCGGACTCTTCCCAGTCGAATGTTGCACGCTTACAGCACTAAGGAGCAAATACAGAAATAGTTCAGAGTCAGATTTAATTTTTAGAAATAGTTTGCTTTATCAGAAGGACGATCATTTGAAAACCGGATCCTAAATTTATGTAATCAAGTTAATTAGCTAGTAGTATTTAAACCCTTCTCAGCATTAGAGAGGGTCGGAGATTGTCAAAACTCGTCTCAGACATGCACTTTGCGCCTCATAGGTGGTTTTGATGAATGGATGGTCAAGGTTTTAATGTTTGCAATTTGATATCTGCTACTGATGTTGCACTTCTGTACTCTAAGTAGATGTTGAGCAAGGAGAAATAAACCATTGTTGCTTGAGCTTATGAGTGAACCAGTCATAAAGTACTTTTATCTCCGTGCATTTCTGCTTATATTCCTTAAAGTGATTTATAGTTTTCAGTTGTTTATATGTCATTGCATGATGTGTGGGTTACCATTTGGCACTTTGTACGGTGAAGTTCATATTGTTTTGTCTGAATATGATAGCTTTTATTGATATGTGTTCACAACTATTTCTCCTAACTTCTTATGCAAGTCGGTTTAACTTAATGATTGTCTATTCTTATGATAGCTGAATGATCTTTATTACTAGTTATTGTTTGAAATCTCTTTAGATCGCCATAATAGAAGATATACATCCCGGGTTAGCATAGATTAGATGTGTTGTTTCTCATTAGATTATAATAGCATAGAGTTAGTTTAAGAATCTGAATTAGATTAGCTTTAACGTACTCTTAGATCAGCATTATTCAAATCTACACACACACACACACCCCAGATCGGGAAAATGGTCCTGTTATCCCCAGTTGGACCCGCTATACCAAACAGATAAGGAGCTTCCAACCAAGGTCCGGACCGGGTGGGTATCCCCCTTGTTGTCGACCCGATTTTCGGGGCTTCAACAGGTTCACAGGTGGACAACTATCACTTGTAGGGGAAACTGTTGTATCACCTTGGTAAATTGTGCATCCCCATAGGAGAAAGGGTACATGTAATCTGGGAGGCCCACACCTCCCTTGTGTCTGGTCATTTTGTTATTGAAACAACTTTGTGTCATGTACAAAGATTTTGTTTTTGGCCTCATATGAAGAACATTGTGACTCACTATGTAAAGGGATGTGTGATGTGTTCTATTTCGAAGCCCTCTAATAGAAAAATCGAGCTCTACACACCACTCCCTATTCCAAGTCATCCATGGGAAAGTGTGTCAATGGATTTTGTAGGAGGTTTTCCTTTGTCTAGAAAAAGTCATGACTATTTGTATGCCATTGTTGGCTGTTTTAGTAAGATGTGTATTTTAATGCCTTGCAAAAAGTAGATCATTACAGAGTAGACTTATTATCTTTTCTTTCATAATGTTTGGGTCCATTTTGGGTTTCCCACATCAACTGTGTCCAATCGGGACTCTTGCTTTCTTGGAGAATTTTGGACTAGCTTGTGGAAGATGATAGACACCAAGTTGAAATGAAGCACAACATTCCATCCACAGACTAATGAACTGATAAAGGTTGTCAACCACACTGTGGTACACTTGTTGCAAGGCTATTGTGGGAAACATCCTAAGTTGTTGATCCAAATGGATCCAAGAATTCCCTCTAAGTCTTCATGAATCTTTTAAAAATCATGCCCAAGGTTAAAAATCCGTTAAAAAATCAAAATTATCATAAGAGAGACACCCTTAGCAAGGTGGAGAAACACTATCGGGAGGCCCAAAAATCGTGAAATCATGGAAAAAAATAGAGTAATTGCAAGAGGAACAAGTGATGCATAATAGCCATCCAATCTGGCTTATCAACGGTCTAGATCGGATCGACAATTGCAATCAACAGTGACCTTCGGTGGAGATCAACAAGATCCACATAAGAGTTGTGATTGTGAACAACGATATAAGTGCTTAACATATGTATATGGAGACGGTGATTGGCGGAGTTAATATGGACCGTCGATCAAGCACGCATATCGACAACCCATATTACGTCACAAGATCGCTATCGAGGGATTGCAGGAGCACTTACAACAGCTCAGGCACATTGTGATGAGTGATTGTGATATCGCAATCGGAGTGACCTGATGATCTAGACCCGATAGGATTATTAGCAATATTTTATAGGATTTGAGATCCGCAAACAAGGCCATTTCAATGTATTTTCACGATTTTTGTGTATTTCCAAAATAGAAAGGAAACAAGCCATTGTGATTTGTGACAGCAACAACAGGTGAACCCATTGGAGAATAGGGAGGATTTAAGGACTTTTTAAGTCCGACTTGTCATGTTTTTGGTGTATTTCTTTGTTTCAAAATGCATTTCCTTGTGTTTTAATAAGACGCGACTGTTTTAAGAATTTCAAAGACCTGGGGTACTATAGTGTTATGGATAGGTGGCCACCTCCCCTCCATATGTTAAACAATGATTGAATAATGCTGGCATAGGGATTCTAAGCATTTAGAGGTCGGGGAGACTAAGAGCCGAGGATGCGAAACGAACAGACAACCCAGAATGGATTTAAAAGCCACAAACAGAGAGCAAAGAGGCAGGCAGTATTGAAGAGCAAATGTGAGGCAGAGTTTAGGGAAGATTGAGATATGTGTGGGAGTCTATGTACTCAGAGGAAGCTTGAGGGATTCAAGTGAAGCTCTTGTTATTGTAATCTGTTTGTGTGTGAGGCTCAAATTGAGCTCACTATTGTAAACAAAACTCTGCTTGAAGACATAATAGAGAGACCACCACTGAAGGCTGGACCAAGAGATGTAGCCCACGAGTATTGGGTGAACTCCTTATTAAATTTGTTGTGTCATGTGTTATCTATTATTTTTTGTTACTGCTTCATTGTCTATGCATTTCGAAATCTTATTGATCCATTGCATATAATGACATAGACTAATCCATGAACATAAGTCTGTAATACCTTATTAATTGTCTTAGATCTCATTTCAGATCAAGTGGTATCAAAGCTTTAGGTTGCTAAGGTTAGAAAAGCTTGTGCTGGACTGTTTATGAATTCTCACTAGATCAAATCTTAAATTAGGAGAAGGAAAATTGGTTGAATCTAACACAGAAATTGGTAAAATCTATACTAGGAGGAAAATAGCAGAAGAAAACCATTTGGAATCAAACTCTCAGTTTATGGACAGTTTCATGACCATGAGAGCCATGGTAGAAGAAATATATAGAGAACTTAAGAAAGGTCAAAGTGAAGATTCTTCTACTTCCAAACAAGACAAAGGAGTAGAAGAATCTCATATAGATGGCGATTCTGAAGGCAAAGGGAAAGGAAAAGAGGTTCCTCTATCCATGCCTCCTGACAGCCCTGAAAATAAAAAGAAGAAAACATCTTTGATGAAATTAGATGTTAAATTTCATTTGCTTATTTATGATGGAGATTTAAATGCAAAGAAGTTAGATAACTAGATTAGGCAGATTGATGTGTATTGCAGGGTGCAAAATATTGACTCAGACGAAAGTAAGATTGAGTTGGCTAGCCTACGCCTTGGAGGAACTGCCTTGGTATGGTGGGAAGGTAGGACACAAGCTGACTTGAAGAAGCATGGTAAAACTGTTTCTGTCTAGAGTGAATTTGTTTCTGTAATTAGAAAAAAAAATTATCCACTAGCTTATATGCAACAAGCTATGATGAGTTGGCAAAATCCTCGCCAATTAAAAGGGCAAAGTGTACAATGCTACACCCAAGAGTTTAGAAAAGGAGCTTTGATTCTAGACATTTCATTAGACTCACCTGAAACTTTGTTGAAGTATATAGGTGGTCTACATAGTTATTTGAGACATACCATTCTCATGTTTAACCCTACTGTTATAGATGAGGTATCTATTCAAGCTAACCATCTAGAGGCTAGAGGCAAGAATGTGAACCTAGATATTGGGGGATCATCAAAACCCACTGCAAGCAAGAACGAGGAAAAGAGGAAGCAAAAATGGAAAGAGAGGAAGGAAAATACTGTACAAAAGGCCAAACCTTCATGCACTCATTGTAAGAAGGATGGACATGATGATGAACATTGTTGGTCTTTGCAGTTGAAACCCAAGAAGTTTGATGGCAAGAAGAGGAAGACTGTTGTTGCTATACAAAAATATTTGGGGTTAGACTCAGGTGATGAAAAAACAGTTGCAGGCATAGGTATAAAAGGTAAAAATTCTAAAGCATCTACTAATAATTATGCACAAACTATTTGTAGTGAAGAAAATGAGAGAAGAAGACATGAGCTTTTTCATATTAGAGTTATTTCCAAGCATCAAAAGATTGATACCTTGTTTGATAGTGGCTCACAAGTAAATTTCACTTCTGAAGTAATTGTAAAGAAATTGGGACTACTAACCACACCTCACAAGAAGCCATATCCATTAGGTTGGGTATGTGATAAAGAAAAACTACAAGTGACTAGATAATGTAAGCTTAGGTTTTATTTTAGGTCAGCATTTGTGTATGAGGTTGAGTTAGATATTGTTCCCTTGGATATATGTGTAATTTTTTTAGGAAGTCCTTACTTGTATGGTAGAAAAGCCATATTCTATAGAGCTGAAAAAAAGTATCAAATCGTTAAATATGGAATCAAATATATTGTAAGAGCTCATAAACTCAAGAATAATTATACTCTCATAAACTCATGGCAGATGAAAAGAATTGTAAATTCATGCAAGAAATTTTTACTGATGGTGTAAAGGAAAATAAACATGATAAGACCAATGTATTTGAAGGCTACGATGCTAAACAACAAGCTGATTTAGAAACAATTGTTTCAGAATATGATATCTTATTTCAAGAACTTAAAGGTCTGCCACCAAAAAGGGAAATTGTACATGATATTAATTTGCGGCAAGATGCTCCATTTCCTAACATCATAATGTATAGGTTATCTGCCTTAGAGAACGTAGAAATCAAGAAGCAAGTACAAGAGCTGCTGGAGAGAGGGTTCATAAGACCAAGCACATCACCATGCTGATCTCCAATTTTGTTGGTGATAAAGAAGGATGATTCATGGAGGTGTGCATTGACTACCGAGCACTGAATAAAATAGCGATCAAGAATTTTTATCCCATTCCTCGCATAGATGATCTATTGGACCAGCTGAAAGAGGCTGTTTAATTTTCCAAGTTAGACCTACGTAGTGGTTACCATCAGGTCAGAGTAGCAAAGCAAGATGCATGGAAGACTGCTTTCAAATCAAAGCAAGGGCTATATGAATGGCTAGTTATGCCTTTTGGCTTAATTAATACTCTTGCAACTTTCAAAAGAGTAATGAATGATGTACTCAGTTCTTTTATTGATGATTTTGTAATTATATATTTGGACGACATTCTTGTATTTAGTAAAACATGGGAAGAACATTTGCAGCATGTAAAGAAGACTCTAGATGTTTTTAAAAAGGAAAATCTCTGTGTTAAATTATCAAAATGTGATTTTGGTAAAACATATTTGAATTATTTGGGTCATATTGTAGGGGGTGGTGAACTGAAGATAGATCCCTCTAAGGTTGCAGTCATTATAAACTAGCCTAAACCCAATTCTGCTACTGAAGTTAGAAGCTTCATAGGGGCAGCACAATATTGGATAATGTTTATTGCTAACTTTTCCTTAATTGCAACTCCTTTACATGCATTGAAAGGATTTAACAATGTGTTTCAGTGGGGAGGCAAACAACATAAAGGCTTTGACACCTTGAAAGAAAAAATTAGTACATCACAAGTACTAGCATTGCCAAATCTTCTACAACCATTTGAGATCAAAACATATGCCAATGATTATGCCATGGGAGCAGTGTTGACACAACATGGTAAACCCATATGCTACCATTATAAGACTTTTAATTCTGCAGTAGTTAATTATCCTACATATGATAAAGAATTGTATGCATTAGTCCAAAGTGTTGAAAAGTGGAAACATTACTTAATGGGCAAATAAATAGTTATACATACTGATCATCAACCACTTCAATATTTACACTCATAAACTAAATTGTAGCAATCAAGACACTATAGGTGGATGAGTTTCCTACAACAGTTTCATTTAGTCATCAGATATAAAAAGGGCATACACAATAAAGTTGCAGATATGTTGTCCAAACCAATTATAAATGCATCAACTATACTTAAGCATAACTCAGTAATGCATGAAAGCTACATTGAAAATATGCTCAAGGTATATAATTTAAAGATTTATATGGAGCTTCAATTAATGGCAAAAAGGTAGAAGAATTGGATTCCTATATTAAGGACCAACTCTTATATCATTTGGGAAAGCTATGCATTCCACAAACAGAGAGAATTAATATAATTAGGGCAGCACATCCTTCTCTAATATCAGGTCATTTTGGTGTAAGAAAAACAATTTCACAACTACAAAGATACTTCTATTAGCCAAAAATGCATGAAACAACTTCTAGATATGTAAGAGGGTGTACCATGTGTGCTAAAAGCAAGCCCACCAATAGAAAACTAGGCTTGTACACTCCACTGCCAGTTCCCTCCCGTCCTTGGGAAATTGTTTCCATGGACTTTGTTGGAGGACTAATCTAGAAAAAGTCATGACTATTTGTATGTTATTGTGGATAGGTTTAGCAAAATGTGTATTTTAATACCTTGTAATAAGCAAATTATAGCTAAACAAACAATGGAATTGTTCTTTCAATATGTCTAGGTGCATTTTGGGTTACCCACTTCCATAGTATCTGATCGAGACTCCTAATTTGTTGGGAAGTTTTGGTCAAGTCTGTGGGAATTAATGGACACCAGACTGAATAAAAGCAGAGCCTTTCATCCACAAATAGATGGCCAAGCAGAGGTAATCAATAGGATAGTGATTCAGTTGCTTAAGGGTTATTGCAGTAAGCATCCCAAGCTTTGGGATGAACACTTATGTTATGTGCAACATGCTTACAACCATGCTAAAAATTATTATACACAGAGATCTCCTTTTGAGACCTGTTTTGGTTTTATACCAAGGTATCCCTTGGATTTTGTCTTTGAAAAGGACATAGCAGTTGCTGGAAATAGTGATGTGGACAAAGAAACCAGATTCATTGAAAATATCTAAGAGATTCACCAAGAAGTGCAGGAACAGCTGGAAAAGAGCCAAGCCAAATACAATGCAGGGCATGATAAACACCAGGTGTAGCACAACTTCCAAGTTGGCGATCAAGTCTGGTTGTATATCAACAAGGATAGAATGCAAGGTGAAGGAAAGAAGTTGAAGCCAATAAGGTATGGGCCTTTTAAGGTACTTGAGAAAATTGGTGAGAATGCTTTCTGCCTTGATCTACACGCATACATGCACATCTATTCAGTGCTAAATGCAAAAAAGTTAAGACTGTTTGAACCTTCTTTAATTGAAGATCCTAAAGAGCAAAGTCAATTGCCTTCCATTGATGATCTGTTGCCTGAATACCTCAATGAGCTGTAGGAAGATACAGTTTTGGATAGGAAGGTGAGGACAACACACAGAGGAGATGTTGAGTACCTAAGGATTGGAATCAAAGTTTCAAAACCTAGCAATGCAAAATAGATAGAGATTGGACAAGTGAGGCAACTGTATCCTCACTTAAGCGATGCTTGAAAACTAATTTTTCGTGGTCCAAAAGCCTTTTTTAGTGGGAAGGCGTGATCCAAATGGATCCAAGAATGCCCTCTAAGTATTCATGAATATTTTAAAAATCATGCCCAAGGTTAAAAGTCCCTAAAAAGATCAAAATTATCATAAGAGGGACACCCTTAGCAGGCGAAGAAACTATCAGGAGGCCCAAAACCCATGAAATCATGAAAAAAAAGAGTAATTGCAAGTGGAACAAGTGATGCACAGTAGTCGTCCAATCTGGCTGATCAACGGTCTAGATCGGATCGGCAATTGCAATCGGCGTTGACCTTCGGTAGAGATCAACGAGATACACATAAGAGTTGTGATCGTAAAAACGATATCAGTGCTTAACATATGTATATGGTGATGGCGATTGGTATACTTAATATGGACCATCGATCAAGTGCATAGGTCGACAGCCCATATTACATCGCAAGATCACTATCGGGGGATTGCAGGAGTGCTTACAACATCCCGAGGGCATTGTGATGAGTGATTGTGATATCGCAATCAGAGCGACCTGATGATCTGGATCCAATAAGATTATCAAAAATATTTTATAGGATTTGAGATCCGCAAATGGGGCCATTTCAATGTATTTTCGTGATTTTCATGTATTTCAAAAATACAAAGGAAACGAGCCATTGTGATTTGTGACAGTGACAATGAGCGGAATTGATGAAGAATAAGGAGGATTTAAGGACTTTTGAAGTTTGACTTGTCATGTTTTTGGCAGATTTATCCATTTCAAAATGCATTTCCCTATGTTTTAATAGGACGCGACTATTTTAAGAAATTCAGAGACCCGGGGTACTTTGGTGTTATGGATAGGTGGACACCTCCCCTCCATACATTAAACAATGATTGAATAATGTTGGCAGAGGGATTCTAAGCATCCAGAGCCTAGGGAGACTGAGAGCCGAGGACGTGAAATGAACAGGCAGCCCAGAATGGCTTTAAAAGCCACAGACAAAGAGCAAAAAGGCAGGTAGTATTGAAGAGCAAAGGGGAGACAGAGTTTAGGGTAGATTGAGAGTTGTGTGGGAGTCTGTGTACTCTGAAGAAGCTTGAGGGATTCAAGTGAAGCTCTTGTTATTGTAATATATTTGTGTGTGAGGCTCAAATTGAGCTCACTATTGTAAACAAAACTCTGCTTGAAGGACATAATAGAGAGGTTGCCATTGAAGGCTATACTAGGAGATGTAGTCCAGGAGTATTGGGTGAACTCCTTATTAAATTTGTTACATCATGTGTTATCTATTAGGTTTTGTTACTGCTTCATTATCTGTGCATTTCACAATCTTATCGATCCATTGCATATAATGACATAGATTAATCCATGCACATAATTCTGTAATACCTTATTAATTGTCTTAGATCTCATTTCATATCAATTGTAGGATGAGTGTTGGGTTCCTATAATACTAGTGATTACCCCATTACTATTGTAGTTGTACCCCTTATTAATATTGTTGTGCCCCTATTGTCCCCATATTGTTATTATTGTGCCCTATAGAATCCCTCTATTGTTATTTTTGTGGCTTTATATTATTATTGTTAGGTCGGCTAGGTTATATTGTGACTCCTTAGACTCCTATATATAGAAAGGAGGGTTTTTCATTTGAATCATCCAAGAATTGTTCATTTATGTAATGTAAAGGAGGTTTCCTCCTCGAAGAGGCTAAATTCTAAGGCGTTGATC
>APFE031541735.1:79558-110814 GCA_000404065.3 Pinus taeda | reverse complement strand
ATATAGGTTGGTTTTTATGATAATGAAGATATTAAATAGACTTATGAAATTATATTGTAAAAACATCTTAAGGTGAATGGTTAAAGCATAGACATTGGACAAGTATATTTGTATACTTCTATTTTAAACTGAGACAAATCCAAGGCTAAAAGGAATGGATTGCATTAGTCATCCTTCTATAACTTTCCAACATAGACTAGAGTAAATGGATTGATTGCACTAGTTATCCTTCTATAACTTTCCAACACAGGCTGGAGTAAACAGATTGTAATTTAGGTAATTTTTCTAACTACAAACAGGAACATACTTGTGTATTGGCAGGGTGGTTACGAGGTCCCTAGAAGTGATGAATTTGATTTTTTCTTGGTTTTATATATAGTATTACATTTTTTCTCATGCTTTCTGTGAATGACACAGATGAATTTTCTTCCACACCCACTAGGTTATCGATATGTAATTTCAGTAATTTTGATTTCATAAGATATTTTAAAGAAATGCAATGATTTCATTTGTGTATTCAACAAACACAATATTCTAATGGAATTCTGCATTTGTGGTTTACCAATACAGATTCCATGGAGAAGTATTAGTGGTGTGACATCAATTGTCCTCAAGCAAAGGCTTTAGTTTTACTCTTTTCTGGAAGCAAATACTTTCTTCTAACATTTTTGAGTTCCATGAAAAATTTGAAAGTCTTAATAGTATTCAATTATGGGTTCAAGAGAGACATAGTATTTAATTATGGGTTAAAGAGATCCACATTGAATGATCTATCGGCCTTATCTTCACTTAGTTTAAGACTATTCACTTGGAGAGGTTGCATGTGGCCCCACTTCAAGAGCATAGTAAAGTCATGTAGAACTTAGAGAAGCTATCTTTAAGCTTTTAGTGAAGGGTTCAATAACACCCAGTCGAGCATTAAGCTAGATTCTAACTTGGATCAGATGCCCCCTAGTATTTGTAACACATCTTCATTTGTGAATTGGACTATTACTAACTGTCATTTCCGTCAAAAGTTACCTAATGACTTGGGGAACCTCAACTCTTTAAGAATGTTAAGGAAGGAAATAAAGTACATTATGCTAAGTTCTCTTATGCTTTTCAAGTTTTTCTTGGATATCTACAATGTTTTAGGTAGGAAAGTACATTCTGTTAATGAAAATTTGTCTTGATAGAAAGGCCCAATTTCAAATTCTAACGCTTTCAAAAAACATTGTATAACTGAAATGTTTCTAAAAGGAAAGCATATTTTTTCAATTTAAGTATCATGATCCCATATCCCAACTTATTTTTCAGTAACCCATTAGGCTTTGTAGCTTTGAATAAATCCATGTCTTTTGATAACATCCTCTTCCAAATTAGAATACAGTTTCCTTTTGGCAATAACTACATACAATGTCTTGATTTTTTTATTGAGAAAATAGAGGTTGTGAAACAAGCTTGTTCCATACAAGGACTTGATTCATTGATTATGTATCAATTATGGCTCTTGATGTAACAATGTCTTGATTTTGTTGCTTGAAAATAGAGGTTATTCTTTACTATTTCACAGAATTTCTTACAATCTTTCCATAAGTATCGCTTTGTAATCTTAGTCACTGAGGGATGAAAATAATGACAAAGGTAATATTCCATGGTTTTAAGTTCCCCTCTTACTAAATATTTAAATATATCATCACAATTTAACTGTTAGTTAAAGGAATTGTATTTGATTTGTAAACAATTCATTGCTTGATTTATAGATTTTGATTTTTTCCCTTTTTTATTTTTTTCTCAGATTTGGTATGAGATATTTCCAAGATTTGGGGTCCTGTTTCCCACCATAGCTACAAGTTTCAAATGTATCATTAATATCTTCAGAACGTTACACATTTCGAGTAGTGCGCTTTGAAACATTGTTGTTGCTTTTCCATGGTGTTAATGCATAAGCACCGCAACTAGTGCCATTATTTAATTAGCGCGAAATCTAGGTGTCTTGTAATGATGGACGATTGTTTTCTGCTACTAAGGCAATATGCATATATATCTCTTATGTTGTCCTGAGATTAAATCGAATAAGAATTGGAAGTCTTGTTTACACTGTAGATTGCAGTCAGTTTCTTGAACATAATATATAGTAGATTATCTTTTACTAATCAACTATGGATGTGATCCCTCGCAAGAAAGGAAATTCAAAGTGACTTTGATTTCACATTGATTTGTCAAAACATCCACACAGGAAAGGATATTCAAAGTGACACTGATTTCACATTGATTTGTCAAAATGCAGGCAAGAGAAAAGGAAACTTTGTATTCAACAATGCTCTTAATTTCATATCTACATGCACATACATATTAGTAGAAAATATTGAAGGGTTGCCTAAGTAATATTTTCCATTCCACTACATTCTTTATAGCTTGTAAATAAATAACTCGGAACAATTCATTACACTACTTGCTATTATTTATTAATCAGTGATTAAGATTTTGATATTGAACTGGCTAAGATTTTTCTTCCTTCTGTGAAATTGTGTGTTCTATAATGCTTCTTTTCGATTCACTATGTATAGCATATAAAGTGTATCTAATGGAGTAGGAAGATTGGAAAGTCTTGTGATCCTTGAACTATGTTACAAGGCAGAAACCCAACGGGGCAGGGTAGGTGCATCCCCACAAAGGGGTCACAAATACCAAAGTTGGTATTTTCTAGTGCCTTGAGCTAGAAAATTTCCTTTACCCTTGTATTAGTAGTGAATCTGGAGAGGATTATAATATTATCTTTATAATATTTGTATCAGTTAAGATTGGTGAATAAAATTCATGAGACATGAGCTAGGATGTTCTTGCAAGGTGGTTGATTATTGGAAGCTATGATGGCCATTATGTCAGGCCAGGTGGTCACACTCCCTTGATCGTGAGCACGATTGTGATCAAGATGGAATACTTCATAGTCTAGATTGATTGTTTAGTAGTGATAGTTAGTGGGCTCATTCACAAAAGCTTATATTTCACTAATACTTTTTATAGATTTGTTAGATTCAATTTCCAAAGGTTTAGTTATACTATAGAGTTGAGTACTGAGAGAGTTGTGATTCACAGTGTTAAGTATAGCAGCTATGACACTTGAATGAAGACAAGCATAGTAGAGGTATTAGACTCTGTTATAAGCTTACCTGCATATTATAAGGGACTTGGTTGGCTTTTTTATAATTTTATAAACAAGTTCCATGTCGTGGAAATGTGAAAAAAAACAGTGATATTGCCACCCATGTGGCTCTTGTCATATATGGTTTTATACTTCTTCAAAAAAATCTCTAAGAGTTCACAATGCTAAAATTCACTAGGACTTTACAAAGTTTTATTATTTAGTGAAAGACTCACCAAGATCTTACAAGATTTTATAATTGGAGTAAAATATTCGCCATGCCTGGTGAGAGATTCGCCAAAAAATTATATATACATATTATATTATTGATAAAATCGCCTTCCATTTTTCCTATATACCATGGAGATTCGCCCATTTATTATACATATAAATTTAGGGGGGATTCTTAAAATTTTCCTTGATTTTAAACTCAAATAAGAATGTATCTGGATCTTCATTTGTCAAGCCATGCAAATTTGGTAGAGAAGATGGGGGAATTAAAAGTATTTATGTCATTCCTCCTAGATCTTTGATAGGAAATTCAAAAGTAGAAATGTGAGCCATTTCTTACCATAATAGAATATGTTCTTCATGTGTTTCTTTCGAGACTCCTTCTTCAAATGTTCATGTCAATTGGTTAGTGAAATGGGTAGTGCTTACATCACCACTTAAGTGAAATCATGAGATTTGTTTTTCAATTTTTTTTTTTTTTTTTTAATTAAGTCATTCACACAAAAATTCAAACATTTACCCTAAGTTCTTTAACAATCCTGTTGGAAAGCGGGCGGGGGAGCAAGGCATTTACATGCTCCATACGCAGGTTCTTACCTTCCGTTTTTAATACCAAACTCTTTCCTAACAGGCACTCATCAGATGCACACTACTCTTTAGAAATGGCTACACTCTCCCCAGCAACGACGCTAAAATTTTGAGAGATAAAAAGGTGTCTTTTTAACTCCTAATTATCTTCACATTAATTGTCAACCAGGGGATGAATTTTTATTTCAAGAGCGTACTCAGTCTGAGACGACTATTTACTCAAGAGTAATGTTTTGCAGTATAGTGCTTAAAATCCAAAAGTAAATGAATGCTTGAAATAAAATCTACTTACAATTAAAAGAAACTTAACACTGAAACTTAAATCATTCACTTAGAAAACTACAGCAATTTATCAGTCAAGGATGCAGTAGCAATAACTCATTCCTTGTTTAACTGATATAAATTAAATCAAACATAAACAAGATCCACAATCTGAGAACTTAGGCAGTGATAACCAATGTCCTTTACAATTGTTGATCTTACAATCCATACTAAATCAATAGATTGAAAATGATAAATCAATAATGCTGCTAATAGAAATGGAATAAACACGCTTGTTGCAATAACATTTAAAAGGTGAAATCAAATCCTTGTAGAAAAGGAACAACAACTAAATCTATTGGAAAACTGAACGACAAAGCTAATGAAATAGAAATACACAACAACTACAAATGTAATTGAATCAGCAACCTTAATCCAACAGCATGAACATTAATCGTAGTTATTAAAACAACAACAACTGCAGTTATAATTGAATAGTAACATAATTGAACAACAATTGCAATTACAAATTAACATCAATTAAAAGAACCACAGTCTTAATTAGACAGCGCAGTATTAGATTAGAATTAAGAGCAGGACATTTCAAGTTATAATTAATAATTTTGTCACTAACGCAATCTAATTATGATTTCAATATAATAGAGCAATTCTGCAAAATGTTCATAAACAAAAGATTACTGAACAAAACAATTTAAAGAAATGAAAAGGAAATCAAACCATCACACGGCAGAAATTGGAAAGATAAAATACAACAGCAGCGTAATCCACCAGAGACTAGGCCCTTAGCCGCCAGCAAATGTTGTTGGGCTACTTCAGACGATAAGAAGGAACAAAAACTCCCAAGTCATATATTAATCATTAAACTTGGTTGGCATTACAATATGATCACGTCCTCTTGGCACCACAAGTCTGTAAATCGGAATTACAATTTGAAATAATAGAGACCCATGCACTGTCCTCCTATCCTATTCTGGTATCTCTCTCTAATCATCCATCATGGATCATGAATCCATAATTCTGAATCCTCAATTCTAAATCTATCATTCTCAAATCATAATTTTGAATCCAATCATTCCCAAATCATAGTTTTGCATTCTCTTAGCCATCCTCTCCCAATACATAATACATACTCTCCTTTTATAATTCTAAAGAGGAGAAATCAAATAGTAAATATGATCTTCTCATAACAATATTAGTTTTTTCATCAACAAGAGAATATATTTCCATCCATCTTTCAACAAGAGCAAGGCGAATTTGGCTTTGCAGCTGAGATTTGGAAAATGGCCACACAACAAATCTGAGAGAATCATGCTCAACGAACCCTACATTTCTCTCAATACAAGCCGAATTTGGGCAAACTGTTCTTTAGAAAAATTAATTCGGTCCGTTCTGGACAAAACCCATGTTCCGGATTTTCCATATTCTTTTTCATTTGCTTAGAATCTCAACCGCAAAACTATCACTTCTTATTCTAGCGAATTTCTGAGTTGGAATATTTAATGATCAAATCTTCAATCTGGAAATTGTATTGGAGGCTAAAAATGGTGAATAATGTTACAACCAATTTATTAAAACTATCATTGATAAAATCATGCATATTTATCAATTTATTAGAAATAAAGGAGAATAAATAATATTCATCCATAAGCATAAATCATTATAAAATGGATTTATATAATAAATTATAATAAATGACATGATAAAGAAGAGTAAAAATGGATGAAATAAGTGTTAAAAAAGTGGTCGTATTCACGACCCAACACTCTCGACAATAGGGTATCACCCATATCTATTACCCATAGGGTTGGAGTAGTAGATCACCCTATTTTTGTCTTTGTAGAGTATACCCTAGTTGGCATCATACTCACAACTTGGGATTGTTGGGATTATCCCTCCCCATGAGGAGGTTTGGGGACATGAGATCCTTACCTTTGGTAAGTTGGGTATCTCGTCCAAGCTAGGATTATGATGTAAGTGTTATACCACATGACTCTTAAGGGTCAATGTTGGGAAGATCGGTAGGCAATAAGATGGGTTGAGGAGTAGCTCCCTTGCTGTGATAAAGGAAAGTGTTCCCTCTGTGGACAAAGGAAACCACTCTAGCCCTAGGGTGGGTCTAGTCACAGAAAAGACAAAACAATAATCGATTTCCTTAAATATTCATTGTTGGAGGCCTACCTCAAACTGGTGGTTGATGAAGTTTCCGTTGCGCTGCTCCGCTTCTGTTTCTTTCTCCTCAATGAGCAATAAATCTAAAACACCATAAGAAAATAATAGAGCACATAACTGAGAATAGCAATGATCTATTTACTTATAAAGTCAAGAAATCATAAGCTATCAAGTAAATTGTACACAAGATATAGGAAATCATCATTGATTGTATTAAAATGAATCAATAGAAAATATTATAACCAAGTCTTGATGTCACAAGCCTTCTCAAAGGGCCAAACAATATGTTTCTTCAAGCATTCACTCTCAAGAATGGGTCTCCCAAATAGATGATATCTCTCTCTCGCTCACAAGCTCTAATACAAGGTTAAGGCACTCCACAGCCTCTTACCAAACTATTAGCAATCCCACACTTGTCACACTCACACCAAAGCTATCTACTTAGTTTCAAAGAAAACTCAAAAGAACTAGCCAACACTGCCCAACTAAAGAACTAGCAGATCATAACAATGGTGAGTGATTTTATAGGAGAAGGAGTCTCCATGAAATGAGGGAGAGGGAGCTTATCCTTAAGGGAAGTTGCACAGGAGGCGGAACCACCATCCCAGAGGAGGAAAAGCAACCCAAACTGACACAACAACCAGCTCTAGAAACACCCAGAAGGCCGACTGTTTGAACAAATTCGTCAACTTTGGGTCATCGCGAGTCATGAACTAAGGATCAATGATGAAATCACAAGGAGGAAATGCATGCAGACCAATCGTCACGATAAATAGCTAGGAGCCTCGCGTCGAGCCCTAAAATTCGACCATCGCGGGAAACACGTGTACACCTATGACGGTGTCACGACTGGACTGTTCATGACAAGGGATCATCACACATTTTAATGGCTTACTAGCGACAATGTAGAAACTTAGGGAAAAAGGGTCAATCTTCAATATCAGAGAGCACTGTTTAATCTTTTTGCATGAGTGGGAAGATATGAACATGTTTATTTGATACATAACACAACAAAGGGACTGAGATGAGGATTGTGACAAATTATTGTATAACATATTCCCCCTAAAGCATGAATCCCTAGAGAGTAGGGAGGGGTGAAACGATTTACGAAACCATGACCGAACTGTAACACCACCTTGAAGATCCTACAGAAGCAAGTACAACTAATATCATTGATAGTGAAATACATGTAGTCTAGGCATGAGCGCAACCATCCAAAAGACATATGAAACTTGGTCTATGGTATGGACACAGACACCAGGTTGATAAGATCATAATAATAATAAAGGTATGGTCGCAGCCATCCCATCAAAGAGTCATGTATGTAATGATGAACCAATCAATGTAGCCAGAACATATGTAATCTTAGCCTAGGGTTCTGAAAACTTAACTAATCATAGTACAAATTCTAGCATGAGAAAAAATGTGCTGAAGTTGAGCATGATAGAAAGTCGCTTGATTACCGGTCAATGATGGAAACCGTTAACAAGCGTGAGAAAAACCACCAGTAATGTCAATGGTTTTCAAGGTACTTGCCAGTATAATCCACTAAGTGGAAAAATGAGCTGAAGTCGAGCACTCGTGGAATCACCCAATCGAAGACTAATGATGAAATTCTATCCTTACATGAAGAACCTACCATTGAGGCATGCAAGCTCTAAGGTACCGAAAAGAATCTCTAGATCAACCTCCTAGATAATGAGCTGGTGTCGATAGGAGGCGATTTGTCGCAGGAGGGTCATAATGTTTCCCCCATCAATGATGCAAGATAAGGAACAAATGGTAGATGGTGAAATAGAGAATTAGAAGAGGAGGTAAGGGTGTGAACTGTAGAAGGATTATACTCTTGAACATATCGGCGACATGACTCCGGAATGTGGCAGCATTTTGGTACCAAGGGATCAGAGGTTTGATGGAGACAACATGGATCAGATGGAATGAGGCAAAATGGCAACCCAAAACCCCAAAAGGCCAATGACGATGAGAGGATGTCTCAACCCGACAAGAAGCAAAAGTGTCGATGTTCGAGAGTGACCATCTGTCCTAGGTAACAAATGACAACTTCCAAATTTTCCCCCACCATTGTTGGCGAGTACCATAATTATTTTTGAAAAACAAGCTTGAAGGGGATAGCTTATGCTTGTGATATAAGTTTGACCTTCGGATGAATCCAACCTAGTAATAGTTTAATGAACCCTAGGGAGGAGAAGCTCGAGTCTCATCATGGTGACGATTCTAATGTTGTTAGGGTTTAACGAGTCCGACACAGGTAAAACTCGGAGTCTTTTTCATGTTTAGAGAGTTTGAAAAATACATGGAAAACAAAACTCCAGGGGGGTCATTTTTCGTAACTTTGTGTCCCTCAAGCTCGAAAAAGTAGAAAACAATACTCGGAAGAATTGCTTGACCTATCCATTATGGAGTTGGAGGAATGCCACATATGAAAATATTGAATGTGGTTATTGATATCCTCTCTAAATTTCCCTTAAAATTTGGGAATATCATAAATGAGCTTCATTGAAATAGGTGTCTAATTAGGATCATGGTGAAGAGGACCATTAATGAGCTAGTGAAATTAGGAATACTCAAACCTTGCGAGATTCCAATGCTACCTCCTTGAATGAAAATTCAAAATTTAACAAAAGTATAAAATAGTGGCTAATTCTACAAAAAAATAGTGGTTTATAGAAATAAATAGAAGACTTGCAACTTAGCAAAACCCCATTTAATGTGGTGGAGGTGTACTTCAAACCATATAAATGCTACTAAAGTAGGGCATATGAGAATATCAATTCCTTAACTAGAATGACATGATAATTAAAAACCCTCATAACAAACATACATATCTAGAATGGAGAGAAAAATACAAAAAATAAAGGAAAACAATGCAACATAGCTTTCTAACATATTTCTATGTTATAATGCATTTTTTTCACTATTCTTGCATTGGCCATCACAAGTTTCCCTCTAAAAAGTGTGTTAGGTCTGTAGAAGATATCACACTTTGGGTGTATTATCATGCTCATGCTTCCCCCAAACATTACACATTTTCACTATAGCCTTATCACATACATCTTCGATAACCTCAATAATTCGTCACATTAAGATAATTTAAAAGTATATTTAAAAAAAAAGACTAGTACAATCATGTAACTAAATAGTTGGTAAATGTTGATAGGTATCAATCCATGGTAAGTATCAAAACACCAAAAACAAAATACAGGTCATGAAACCCAAACTAGTAAAGACAAAGTAATTAACTAAGCTATAACTTCATTTTAAACTATTATTATTATTAATTATAAAAAGAAATAATAAAAGCAACAATATTCTTAAATATGGAGATTCTTAACTTGTGAATAGCTTTTTTGATGCTAACATGAGCCAATACCACATACGCAATATGACACTTTGTTATGACATTTTATTTCATTAATTTATTTGAGATAAATCACTTGAAAAGGAATAATTAAGTTGGATATAGATCTTAGCACTTGAAATTTTCTTTCATGAAGGTTAAATTTCCACTCTCCATGTAATAATTTCTAACAATAAAAAACATGTCTATTGAGATAATCATAATGATAATGAAAAGAAAACTTTAATAAGCATAATTTCCATAATAATTCGTCACATTAAGATAATTTAAAAGTATATTTAAAATAAAAAGGACTAGTATAATCATGTTAACTAAATAGTTAGTAAATGTTGATAGGTATCTTCTTACCCTCAATGTTATGTCTCCTTATCACACTGCCCTTGAAAACCTTTTCATTGGCTTTTCTTCATCCTTCTTCGTCCTCTTTCTTTCTTGCGGATTTTAGAGTGAAGTGATCTCAAATGAGGATTGGATAGCCTCTATAAATAGAAGTATGTCCCTCCTCTTTAGGCTTACTTGACTGACCATTAGGCCAACTTGACAGTTACACTATAATTCATCTTTCATTCAATATTTTTCTGGTTGGAGACTTCATTAATGCTAGGAGAGGATTTGAATTTGCTTGGAGATGTTCCCATGACCTTGTACATTGCCATACATGATCTAACATTCCCTCAAAGGGTCTCATCATAATTACATTTTGACTTTGAATTTCTAGAAGCACTTTAAAATGTGCTTGACCTATTTTCAATGAGCAAGAAACTCGTTGACAAATACTATAAAAATAATTTATCTTTTCTTGAATAAATACAAATATCAAAATTACATTTATGAAGACCAAACCTAGATACATTTCATTCAAAAAACTACACCTCAAACAAATATTAGTACTTTTTTTTTATGACCTTCCAAAAAAATTCCATTTGATGCCTGCAAGTAGAGAATTGAGTAAAAGGAAGGATAATAGGGATGGTTGCTTCCAAAAACCACCCTTATAGGGTGTTTTAATCATAGGAATGGAAACTATGTTTACCTCCATCCAATGGGGATGAGTGAATCTCAACTTCTAGGTGTCAGGTTCAAAATTGGATTATTAACCATGGAGTGGGAGCTTCAAGGAGGACCACTAGTATAATCAACCTAATCCTTGACCCCTCTAATGGTTTTATATCTCAAGAATTGATTTTCACCATTGTATGGAGGATTTTAAACACCCTATTTGGACAACCACTACATCTCTATATAATGTGATTAGTGGGCATTTTTGGAATGCGACATATTTACCAATCAGAGCAACGAGGGATCAAAGGAACCAATATATGTAGACTAGGTTTTTGAATTCCATAGCTTTGTATAGAGTCAAAATTATATGCCATTTCTGATCATGATTGGAAATAAGGGTTGTACAGGTTTGACAAAATGAAGTCAAATTATTTGTACCGATGTCATAATAAATAGGTAACTAGAAATAAGATAAGAGGAACTAGTAAGGGTTACAAACATTGAGTGAAATGCGTGTGGTTTATCTACATACCAATTCACGATAACATTCATAAGGGTGTTTTGAATGAGGTGTAAATGCATGGAATCCTCCATTATTGAGCTGGAGGAACACCACATATGAAAAAATTGAATGTGGTTAGTGGGATGCTCTCAAGAGTTCCCTTTGAGTTTGGGAATATCAAGGGGGAGCTTGATTGGCATAGGTGGCCATTTAGGATCATGCTAAAGAGGACCATTAATGAGCTACTTCATATCAGGAATACTCAAACTAACATTATAGGGAAGCAAAAATTCATTAATTTTCATGTCTTGTGATGTTCTAATGTTACCTCCAGTAGGGGGACCTTGAGTATTACCAGCATTATCGATAGTAGTTCCTCTGTTATTGGTGCCTGATCAGTTAGGAAAAGAATTATTGCTATCATTGACACCAGGCATGTTAATATCTTGGGGTTGAGAGGACTCAGAATTGAGGAAGAAATCGATGAATTAGAAAGACTACCATCAAAACGTTCACTAGGGAAAGGGACCCTAACTCATATAACAAGTGTTAATGGATGTCCTAATATAAATAGAGGATGAATACCATGGAGACTATAACAAAATTCCAAGGGGGTGCAATGATGTCAAGACAAAAAGAATGCTAAAGGCTAGAGGTAAAGGATGAACTGAAAGAACAAAAAAGAGAAAACAAACACTACATGGAGTTGTGTGAAGTGAAAGCTAACTATATGTACTGATATTCTAATTCAATTAAACATGTCCTGTGAAAAGAAAAATTGCTGCTAGCCTCAAGGTGAACTACACCTCAAATAAATATTAGTACTTTATTTCGATGACCTTCCAAAAAAAATCTTACTTGTAGGATTTAATGTCTGCAAGTAGATGATTGAGTGAAAGTTAGGGTAGGAGGGATGGTTGCTTCCAACAACCACCCATTTAGGCTATTTTGATAATTATAATGGAAACTAAGGTTACCTATACCCAATGCGGATCATAAAATCTCAACTGTTGGGTTTTAGAATCATACCTTGATTCTAGACCATGAAGTGGGAGCTTCAAGAAGAACCACCAATATCCTCAACATAATCCCTGCCGCCTCTAACCTGTTTTCGTCTCAAGCATTGGTTTTGATTGTTCGATGGAGGATTTCAAACACCCTATTTGTAAAACCATTACATGTCAATGTAAAGTGATTAGTGGGCATGATTGGTGGTCATGTAGTGTTAAAAGAAAAATAATGAACATTATGGTAGAATGGGAGAGAGATAAAACTAAGAGTTAATTTCTTCGATGAAAATGGAACTAAAGGAGATATAAGTGTAGAGAATTAACGGATCATGTTTAGTATAAGTTTTAACTAATAGTAAGATAAATTAGTAATCAAAGAGTGCAACAGTGCATATGCACTAATATGAGAGCACTGTGGTGGATGCACTTACATGAGGAGAGCACATGCATAAGAAGATGTACTACTAAAGATAAGAGGTGAACTTGACATAATATAAGGAGAGCCATATGTAAGTACATGAGAGAACGATGAGAATACTATGTGTGAAAAAAATGCGGCTTGTTGAAATGATCAAAGGATCCATGATATCAAGGGTGAAAACCATGGCTGATTGGATTCCCATGGTAATAGAGATAATAAATTATAAATACTGAGTTAAGCTTTTTATGAAGTTCCTAATCTATCTATATGGAATGACCAAGAGAACTATAGTGGAACATGTATAGAAGGTTAAGCCAATCGAAATAATGCAGGGCCATGAACCCCACCCCAAATCTAAAGTTGGTACTAAGATTCTTCAAGAAGAAGTAGCATGGAAACCAATCATTGAGGACATGATTTCCTCAATTTTTATGTGATCTTAAATTATTTCTAAGCCTATAGAAGGTGTAACACGTCAAAATGATGATATTCCTTATGTATGTAGTCAATAGGATTTTTTATTTAATAGGGGTTGCCTACAAGTGTGGCAAGAGGCAGCTAGTGCCATTATGAAATCATGTTGATAAGTTGTTAATTTGTACGAGGTTGTATCCTATAATTGTGATGTTTCTTTTAATTCAAGTATTCAGGGTGGTTTTTTGTCCATGTGCATTGTTTCCTTTATGTATCCCTATCGAACATCTATTATGTGTACAAAACAAAAGGACTTTTTATAATTGGAGGTGGTCACTAATGGCAGAAGTGTCCTCAGACACGTAATTTTATTTAAAAAAAAAAAATTGCATATTTTATTTTGCAAGAGTTTACACCCGAACAACAAAACACTCTTGCAATGAGCTATTTATAAGCTCAATGTCCTAACTACCTCTAATTATGGATCACTTATTAAATAACTAGTGTCCATTTACAATAAATGCTATTCAAAACAACTAGCTAACTAATCTCCTAAAATAGAGCCTAAGATACGACACATTTGGAGAGTCATATCTTGTTACAACAATATAATAATCCTAAATGTCTCTATTAAATATTTAAACATTCTAGAATAATAATTATTAATTTAAGTATGGGGGATTACGCAGTGCATTATATTAGATATCATTTTTTGGGATTCAACTGCGTTAAGTAAGTCATTCAAACGTATGACCATTTCCATGAGAGGTATTAATTTAATATCTTAAATTAATAATTATTTTACTCCAACTTTATAACCTATGATAATATTTTATTTTTGGATCATCTAACATTCCCCTCTATGATCCAAAGATACATTATAATAGATACCAACTTCATCCCTGAACTTAGTAAATTTTATTCTGCCAAGTGGTTTTGTGAAAATGTCAGAGATCTGATCTTTGGAAGGACAATAAACTGGCTTAAGGATATCTTTGGTAATGAGAGATCTCATATGATGATACTTGGTGTCCACATGCTTTGTCTTTGAATGAAAAACTGGGTTCTTGGCAAGTTTGATGGTGGGTTGGCTGTCAATGAATAATGAGTAGCTTCTGCATAAGAAATGCCCAAGTCCTGCAAAATTATACGCAACCAAATAATTTCACATGTTGCTTCCCATGCTGAAATGTACTCTGCTTCTGTTGAAGAAGTGGCCACTGTAGCTTGTTTCTTACAAATCCAAGATACTGTTGTTGACCCCATGTTCATTAAATAACCTGATGTTGATGCTCAATCGTCAATACTTCCAGCAAAGTTGGCATCAGAATATCCATAAAGTACAAATTTTTTAGTCTTTGTGTAAAGAAGACCAAAAATCTTTTGTTCCTTGGATATATCGAAGAAATCTTTTGGCTGCATTCCAGTGGATGTCTCATGGTTCCTGCATAAAATGTGAAAGAATACTAACTACATAGGATAGATCAAGGAGAGTATTTGTCAAATAAATCAAGTCGCTGATCAACTGTGTGTAAGTAGTATTGTCCACCTTTCACCCCTTTCAAATTTTGAAAGTTTCAAGTTTTGCTCCATGGGGGTGAGAAAAGGCTTGCAATCCTGCATGCCAAATCGCTGAAGAACCTATGTTGCAGACTTACTCTGAGAAATGAAAATATGATGTGGACGTTGGAAAACTTCAACTCCAAGATAGTAGTGAAGTAATCCCATATTTGTCATTTTAAAACCTGCATGTAACTCCTTTTTCACTTGTGTAATATGATCATCATGGTTGCCAGTAATGATCAAATCATTTACATACATAACAAGAATTACCAGATATTTTCCCTATTGTCGCACATACAAAGTATCATCAGATTCACTTCGTTGAAAACCAACTTTCTTAAGGTTTTCATCCATCTTTGCATACCAAGCTCAGGGAGCTTGTTTTAATCCATATAAAGCCTTGATCAATTTGTAGACTTTATGTTCTTGTCCTTCAATTTCAAAACCTAGCGGTTGTGTCATATACACTTCCTCCTATAAATCCCTATTGAGAAAAGTAATTTTCACATCCATTTGATGAACTTCCCATCCTTTCTGAGGGGCCAATGCAAGTGTTAATCGGATGGTGTTCCATTTAGCTATAGGAGCAAAAGTTTCCTCTTAATCAATGCCTTCCTACTACGCAAAACCTTTTGTGACAAGTCATGCTTTATACTTTTCAAGTTCTCCCTTTTTATTATACTTAATTTTGTAAACCCATTTGCATCTGATGGGTTTAACATTTGATGGAAAATCAACAAGTTTCCAAGTGTTGTTATCAATTATTGCTTGATATTCTTCAACCATAGCCTGTTGCCATTCTTTATGTTTTACTGCTTCTTTGTATGTGGAAGGTTCAGTAAAATCATTTGCTAACAAGGCAAAATTGCCTTCACTTCTATGTGCCCTTCTAGTGCTTGTTTTATTTTTCTCATCAGGATTTACATCTTTCAAAAGTTGAACTGCCAATTTTGGTAGTTGGTGCTCACTTGTTTGTGATTTTGAAAAGTCTCCATCATTGTAAAGAGGATTAATATAAACAGATGTCATTTGTTCAGGTGAAGAGTTTGGAGAATCACTGTCAGAAGAATTGTTGCTGCTTGGAGATGCGAATGAACTGCTAGAAGACCCAGATGATGTTGTTGAAGTAGATGGACTGGATGACTCATCTTTAGAGGAAGAAAAATCAAGTTCATACCAATTTGGTGAAATTGGTTGACTTTGTATTTTTCCCTTTCTTTTACTGCCCTTAGTTTTTAACTTTGAAGAATATTTTCAATTTCTTAAGCACTCTTACTTTCTATTTCATCAAAGATTACATCCCTGCTCACAATAAATTTTCCATTGGTCAAAAGACAATACCCTTTCTTCTCATCAGAATAGCTAATAATTGTGCATTTTAAACTTCTTGAGTTAAGCTTATTTTGTTTTTCTTTCGAAACTAAGGCATAACATACTGATCCAAAAACTCGAAGATGTTTAACTCAAGGTTTGTAACCAAACCAAGCTTCATAAGGTGTGATTCCATCTAAAGAAGCAGATGGAGATCTATTTCTTAAGTAGACAGTTGTATGTATTGCTTCTGCCCAATATGTTGGACTTAACCGTTTGAAAGTTAACATGGATCTCTCCATTCCTAACAAGGTGCGATTCATTCTTTCGAATACTCCATTTTGTTGTGGAGTGTAAACATTTGTAAGCTGTCGTCTTATGCCATTTTCACTGCAATAATTTTTGAATTCATTTGAAGTGAATTATCCCCCATTATCTATCCTGAGAGTACCTATCTTTTCTTTGACTTCCATTTCAACAAGTTGGAAAAAAATTTTAAAATTTTAAAATTCTTCTAACTTGTTCTTCAAGAAGAAAACCCAAGTCATTCTACTAAAATCATCAATGAATAGTAAGAAATAATTGCAACCAACAAATGAAGTTTTTAGTGGTCCACAAACATCACTGTGAACTAGTTGTAGCCACATGTTTGCACGCCATGAACTTGTTGGAAAATTTTCTCAACTTTGTTTGCCATAAATGCAAGCTTCACATTTTGCATTTTCCTTTTTGAAAGTGGGAAGTCCTTTAACCATTCCTTGTTTCTGCAATTGAGAAAGACTATCAAAATTTATATGTCCATTTCTTACATGCCATAATCTGATAAGTGAAATTCTTGTAGTGACTGCCCCTACAAAATCAGAATGCCTTGGAATAACTGTGCCTTTCATCCTTAATAGTTTTCCATCTTCATAACCTTTCATCATTGTTTTCAAGCTCTATTTGACTGAATTAATTTTGACTAAACCATCTTTCATAATCACCTGATGTCCTGCTTGTCGAATCGTGACTAAAGAGAGCAATTTTTTATTAAAAGTTGGTACATACCATACATTGGAAATCATTTTTCTACAATGCCAAGGAGAAAAACTTTAACTGCTCCTTTCCATAAGGAGTATGTTTTGTATCATTTGCAAGAAAAATGGAATTATGTTGGAAATCTTTAAAATTCCAAAAAAAATCACGTGGACAAGTCATGTGCTGAGTTGCCCATGAATCCAAGATCCAGTCATCTTCATAATCACTTCTAATATGAGATGAAAATTGTGATGCTGGTGAGGAAGTAAAAACATATTTTGAGCTATCATCATCTTGATCATTTGTAAATTGTGCTGAGTGCTGCTGAAACTTGGGAATTTTATTAAGAGAAGTTCGACAATCTTCAGCATAATGTCCAATTTTGTTACATCTTTGACACACAATTTTACTTAAGTCTCTTCCTCTTCCTGAAGATTTTCCTCTGCCTCTGCTTTGACTTCTATTTTGAGATTTTCCTCTACCTTGATTATTATTTCCTTGTCCTTGAAAATTGCCTCTTCCTTGATTGTTTCCTCTACCTTGAAAATTACTGCTTCTTGAACTGTTTCCTCTATTAAAGTTGTTTCCTCTACTTTGGCTTCGACCTTGACTTTGTACATTATGTGCTGCTTAATTAAAGTTGTTTCCTCTGCCTTTGCCTTGAGAACTTTCAATCGATGATTTACTAGTGTTGGCCTTTGTGAAAAAAACATCTTCACCAACTTTCTTCTTCTTCCCAAAGGTTTTATCATGTTGGGTCAAATTTTCGCAGAGCTCATCAAACTTTAGTTTCTTTAATTTCCCAATTAATTGTAGAGTCTCCAAAAAATGCGTGTAGGATGAAGGAAGTCCAACAATTACAATTGTGACCATAAAGCTCTCGTCTATTGCTGGAAAACCAACATTAATGATTTCCTACCTAATATTCTTAAGTCTTGAGATATATTCAAGAACATCACCTCCTTCAGTCAATTTTTGTTGCAACAATTTTAATTGTAGATCAACTTTCTTTGATTCAGGGTGAGTATCAAAGAGGTCTTTAAAATTTTCAAAGCAGACCATGCATCTATAGCATTTTCTATATGGACATACATTTCATCACTAACAAAAGTTTTAATAAGAGCTAAGGCTTTGGCATTCTTAACTTCCATTTTTCTAATGCAGTTGCATCTGTTGGCTTATTTGGCTTAATATGACCATCACATATACCCTACCATAATTCTTGTAAATGAGAGTGCTTTCAATGAGGAAGTGCCATGTTTTATAGGATTTTGTTCCTACAATTTTGTCGGAATCAGAGAACAAATTAATTAACTTGGACATTGTAGTGTTGAAGCTTCGCACCAAGAATCAGAACAAAAATGTCAAGATGGGCAACACAACATGCAACACACTACACAAAAACACGATCTACCAAGGCTTGGGCTTGACCCTCGTATAGTCATTGAAACAGGAGAAAAATGATTGAGCTTTGCACTTGGCTCTAGTCAATTTCTCAAATATTTACAAGGTAACTTTCAAAATTTGACTTTTACAATGATGCTCTTGCAAAAACTGGTAAAAAAACATGTTACCCCCCCCTCAAAGTAAAATTACTTCAAGTTACAATGCCACACTTATCTCTCCAAAAACAAATTACAAATAAAATTTCCTTATTACTCCAAAAAAATTACTGCCCTAAACATTTACAAATAACCCCTCACACCTTATTTCTCCAAAAATATTATTCTACAAATAATAGAAAATTCCTTATCTCTCCAAATTACAAATTACAAACTATATATATAAAAAACCTTATCTCTCCAAATTACAAACTAAAAAAAACCTTATTTCTCCAAATTACAAACTATAAAAAAAAGTTTATGATTCACCTTATCCCTCCATATTTTCTTTAAAACTCCCATTAAAAAACATAAGTGAATTTTACGTGAACTTTAAAGCATACATCATGCTTTTTTAAAAATCCACATCCTTTGACCATTTAAAATAACTCAAGGTGCATGGTTTTAGCAATCCACGCTGGCTCACGCTAGCTGGCTTCTTGCTGTTGATTTCACTTTCCAATGCTTTTTCTTCAACACTTCTCTCTGGCCGACTATCTTTTTGTTTATCCACGTAGGTAAGCTTCACTAATTCAACTTTAAACTTCCAAATAAAAATTCTTTAAGCCACTGAATATTTTCTTTTAGGCTGTCCTCCATGCTGGTAATATAGAGTGCTGGCTAGTTGTGTGATTGGTTGAAGGGACTTTGGATAATATAGTTTCAAAATGAATATGTTCACGATCTTCATTTGAAGGAGGATGCTATTTTAGTTAAACATAAGGCTATTGCCAGCTATGTAGAGAAGATGGAAAACGATGTCCACAATGACTGCAATTTTGGAGATATGCAAGAATCAAATATGGGAGAGGAATTGTGGGAAAAGAATAGTCTTTTGAGGCAACACATTGAATAGCTTGAAAGCAGTGAAATGGTTAGGGCACAAAAAAAAAAAAATGATGGGCCATTATTCTGTTGAGTACACTGGCTTCACGGACGAGAGCAAGAGGGTTTTCCTAACTGCGTGAGGAGAGATTAAATGTCGCGTCTATTACTTTCAGAACTGAAGTGATTCACATTGTTTGCTTGAGATCTTCGGGGCCGAAAATGGCAGGTTCTCTGGCGTTGTCTATATTCATTATTATCGGCGTTTGCAAATATTCCGCCAAGGTCACAGGGCGGCAAATTCCTTGGAGTAATCGGGAGCCAAAGGCCTGGAGCATATTGTACAACAATTATAATTATGGAAAGTCTCAGCTTAACAATGGAATCGACAAACCTTGCAGAGGCGATGGAGAATTGATTCTTTGATCTCATTTTGGGGTGGATGAAGTGGCATAATAACAAAAATTTAAGAAACAGAGGCAGTTTTTTTTTTTAATAATAATAAAAAATGATTTTCATATTTAACAAATCTAAAATCAATAATAAAATTTATTTTCCTTCAAAAAAACTAGACAATTTCCATACCAATCATTTGTTGAACAATTCAATGGAGTTTTCCAAAATCTTGTAAAGCTAGAATCTCCTCCTCACATCCACTGCAGCATTACTGAAACTCGGATACCACAATAATGGCAGAAGTATCCTCATACACATAATTTTATTAATTAGAAAAAAATTAAAAATAAAAATAAAATAAAAAAATAAAAAATAAAATAAAAAGATTACATATTTGTTTTTGCAAGAGTTTACACCCGAACAACAAAACACTCTTGCAATGAACTATTTATAAGCTCAATGTCCTAACTACCTCTAATTATGGATCACTTATTAAATAACAAGTGTCCATTTACAATAAATTCTATTCAAAACAACTAGCTAACTAATCTCCTAAAATAGAGCCTAAGATATGACACATTTGGAGGGTTATATCTTGTTACAACAATATACTAATCCTAAATGTCTCCATTAAATATCTAAACATTCTAGAATAATAATTATTAATTTAATATCTTAAATTAATAATTATTTTATTCCAACTTTATAACCTATGATTTTATTTTATTTTTGGATCATCTAACAATCACAATGACTACTAAAGGGAAGAGGTGTGGAAGCTAATATCATAGGAACATATTCCATGTGATGTCAAAGCCTTGGGAGAGAAGCCTTTAAAGAAGTTTAGACATGACTAAGGGATTTAGTCACAAGGAAATCTTAATTCAATGTGAGAACTGTGTTTAAGAAAGGTTCTTGAGCACTGCCAACTACATAAACAGGTGTGGATGGAGGCATAAGCTACTTTCCTATAGAAGAAAATTCGTCTTCTTCCCATGATTTTCACATCTTAGTGAAAGAGTGCAGTCATAATTATAGTGTTTATAAGTAATTCAACATGCACAAATTTTGTTTTTTCGAACGACCTTGTTCTCCTTGGGTTGTGTTCCCTATTATTGGGTTGTAGTATTAGACTTATCATCCTTATTGGCGTTAAGATGATGACCTTGGTTTTCCTGAGATGGTTATTTTTGGTTACCCTTCCTTATTCCTCTTAGGGTTAAGGGGAGGGGAAAAATTCTACTTAACATACACCTACCACTAAAGAGGCAATAGTTTCTATGGCAAAGGTTGTTGACACATGGGATCTTGATGTGTTAGTGCCATTGTGGTTGGAGAAGTAGGTGATGCTTAAGGATAGTATGGATTTGTAGTAGGATTTTAATAACCAAGTTGAGTACTAGTTGGCCTCAACATCAATTGATGTGGGTGGAAAAATGAGTAATATGTACTTGTTCCATGGTATGAGTTGACACGTGAAGAGTCCAGGTGAGGATAAGAGTAGGCAGAATTTGGCCCCCTTTTTGGTTGGCCATAACTAATAGATCCTTTCAGATATGGGGAAGGTTCTAGGTAATATATTGATCAAATTACACCATCTACAATGTTATATGCCCCTATTGAAGAATACACACCAAGGTGAGGGACATTAGGGAGGATAATATAGTCATAACCTAATTAGGTA
Organism: Pinus taeda; assembly: GCA_000404065.3. Lineage (NCBI taxonomy): Eukaryota > Viridiplantae > Streptophyta > Pinopsida > Pinales > Pinaceae > Pinus > Pinus taeda. Next base: position 89,295 of record APFE031541735.1, on the reverse strand, counting down.
TAGAACAAATCAAACTATAAAGTCTTGTGGATGGAGTCTTCTTTGGTTTGAGGGAAACAATATGTGACATATTTACCAATTGGACTGTGGAGGGATCAGAGGAAACAATCCATATAGACTGAGCCTTTTAATTTAGGAGCTTTACATAAGCTTCGCCTTCTATGCCATTTTTAAACATAATCAGAAAGACGAGTCATAGAGGTTTGAAAAATGTGTTCAAAAGTTTAATAACAATGTCTTAATTAATAGGTAACTAGATGTAATATAAGAAGACATTGGAAAGGGTCACAAACATTGAACGAGATGCATGGGGTTTATCAACATACCATTTTGTGATAACACTAGTGAGGGTGTGTTGAAAGATGTGTAGATGTATGGAATCCACCATTATGGAGTTGGAGGAACACCACATATGAAAATATTGAATGTGGTTGTTGAGATCCTCTCCAAAGTTCCCTTAAAATTTGGGAATATCATAGGGGAGCTTAATTGACATATGTGGCTAATTAGGATCATGATGAAGAGGAACATTAATGAGCTATTTAAAATTAAGAATAATCAAACTGTAGTATATCTAGGGGGGATAATATGGGGTACAAGGGGAGGTACCCAAGGGAATAATGTAATAATGGAATGGGCCATTGTAATAAATAAGGTGGTTAACCCGTATCATGTAAGGGACCACAAGTAGTTAGCAATAATGTAATAAGCCCATGGCATTAGATAGATGGTATTGAGGAAACCATGGTAATGACCCATGGTATTGTATGTATGAGGCCTATATAGAGGCTAGAGACTCCATATTGAGGGATGTCAAGGAATATTGTAAGAACATGCATATGGCTTGTGGAGTGTTCTCCTTCCTTAAGGAGTGAATATATGGTGTTTCCCTACCTTAAGGGTTTAATAAATAAAGTGAATCATTTCTATCTATATTCATATCTTGTTATTTCTTGGGTTTATTTATATTATCACATATTTTTGGTTTAGATCTATAACAAGTGGTATCGGAGCTCTTTCTTGGGCAAAGTGGAGAAAATATTTTTTTATTTTTGCAGGATTTTTTTTTAGTTGGCGAGATTGAAAATCATATATGTAAGTTTTGGGTGAAAAATCTACAAAATCTAATTTCATATCTAGATGGTTTGTGAAAAAATACCCAATTTCAAAAAAAAAAAAAAAACGGCCAAATCAGAGTCTGTATGAAGGAGATATCGCTGATCTAAAAATCAGTGGTGTTGTAGACATTTTTTTTCTGGCCGACGAGTTTGCGACATAGATTTATACTTTCTAATGCAAAATCTATAGAATCTAATTGCAGATCTGGATTTTTTGTGAAAAAATACCCAAGTTCAAATAAAAACCAGTCGAATTGGAGTCCGGATGAGGGAGATATCACTGATTTAAAATCAACTATTTTTCATCAATTTTTTGTGACGACGAGATAGTTGCAGCACAGATATGCAATTCCAGTGCCTAGATCGAGATTTCTACCACATGAGAAGATGCAAAATGGTTGTTCCATTTCCAAAAATAGGTCGTAATAGGGATTCTGAGCAATATTGATGGAATTGTGGCTATTTCAAATTTTCGCCAAGTGAATTTTTTTCAAACACTCTTCATGGCGGATCTTAATTTTAGAGGGAGAGATGATAGCCCTACTATCAAAGAATTCATACAGAGACAAAAGTTCACATATGGGAAATTTTGGAAGGTTTTAGTGTGGCTTGGTTTCAAAGATGAGGTTGCCAAATGGTGGTTCTCACTTGACAACAAACAGTTGACCAAACTTTCAGATGCAGAATTTGAAAGAGTCCTTTTAGACAAATGGTCTCATGCTAGAAAAAAGGAGAATGAGACACGTAAATGGTTATTTTCTGCTGGTGTCTCCTTATTGTAGATTCATGGATTGATTCAGAAGGAGAATATCATTGTGTCTATAAATCCTAGTTGCAAGCATAATTTTATCAATGTTAATTTAGCAAAAAAATTGCAAGTTCCAGCCAAACATATTGAAAACATACAGGTTGATGATGAGGATGTTCAAGTTTATAAGGATTTGATAGCTTTCTATGGATAAGTATGTGTTGCATGGTGATTTTTATACTTTAGATATGGATAACATGGATGTTGTTTTGGGATATCCTTGGATGGAATCTGTGGGTACTATCAATATTAATGTGCAAAAGAAATTCCTGAAGCTCTAGTATAAAAAGAATAAAATTACATTGCAGGATATTTCCATTAAGCCATAAATAGAGACTAAGGAGGCAGTAGCACAAAGCTCTAATGAAACTTACAGATCAGATGATGAGCCTATGATGATCGACAATCAAACACAAACAGAGGCTAAAGCAGAAAAGGTTACAAGTGTTGATACATCAGATGAGGGCTTAGTGGTTGAAGTAATATTGGAAGATAAGACACCACAGCAGGCACCACAACATGCACTAGATAACAGTCAAGCTCTAGTGAGGGGTGAATTAAAGAAAAAGGAACCGTGGGTTAAAACTTCAACATATCATTACCCACATTACCCTGCAAGAAAACAACCAACAAGATGGCAACCAATTAGCCACAAGGACAACAACCCCCACATGATAGATAGAGAGAAGCGATGATCCACCTACTACACATCAACACAAAAGAGCCACCAGGGTCAACTTCCATCTCAAGTGAGAGAGGCACCAGCTAGATCGAGAGTTCACCTTTCCCTTAGATAGCTAGATGCACGTGCATGGTACCAGTGGACTACTCTTTTGAGTAGATCTTATTATTTGTGTTCTTCCCATGTTTTGGGGACGAAACATGTTAAGGGGGGTGGAATGTAGTATACCTAGGGGGATAATATGGGTTACAAAGGGAGGTACCCAAGGGAATAATGTAATAAAGGAATGGGCCATAGTAATAAATAAGGTGGTTAACCTGTATCATGTAAGGGACCACAAGTAGTTAGCAATAATGTAATAAGCCCATGGTATTAGATAGATGGTATTGAGGGAACCATGGTAATGACCCATGGTATTGTATGTATGAGACCTATATAGAGGCTATAAACTACACATTGAGGGATGTCAAGAAATATTGTATGAACAAGCATATGGCTTGTGGAGTGTTCTCCTTCCTTAAGGAGTGAATGTATGGTGTTGCCTTACCTTAAGGGTTTTGATTAATAAAGAGAAGTATTCTATCAGTATTCAGATCTTGTTATTTTTGGTGATTATTTGCATTGTCTTATATTTTCATATTAGACCAATAACAAGTGGTATCAGAGCCAGGTTAACAAGTGGTATCAGAGAATCATGTTAAGTGGGGTGGAATGTAGTATACCTAGGGGGGATAATGTGGGGTACAAAGGGAGGTACCCAAGAGAATAATGTAATAATGGGATGGGCAATAGTAATAAATAAGGTGGTTAACCCATATCATGTAAGGGAACACAAGTAGTTAGCAATAATGTAATAAGCCCATGGTATTAGATAGATGGTATTGAGAGAATCATGGTAATGACTCATGGTATTATATGTATGAGGCCTATATAGAGGCTAGAGACTCCCCATTGAAGGATGTCAAGGAATATTGTATGAACAGTCATATGGCTTGTTAAGTGTTCTCCTTCCTTAAGGAGTGAATGTATGGTGTTGCCCTATCTTAAGGGTTTGATCAATAAAGTGAATCATTTCTATTTATATTCATATCTTGTTATTTCTTGGGTTTATTTATATTATCACATATTTCTGGGTTAGATCTATAACACAAACTCGCCATATAGGAGAGTAACGATTGATTGATAGTCATACCTTGTGAGGTTCCAATGTTACCTCCTCGAATGAAAATTTGAAATTTAACAGAAGTGTAAAATAGTGGCTAATGCTACAAAAAATTAGTGGTTTATAGAAATAAATAGAAGACTTGCAACTTAGCAAAACCCCATTTAATGTGGTGGAGGTGTACTTCAAATGCTAAAGTGGTATTTTTAATCCTACTAAAGCAAGGAATACGAGAATATAAATTCCTTAACTAGAATGACATGATAATTAACAACCCTCATGAAAAACATACATATCTAGAATGGAGAGAAAAATAGAAAAATAGAGGAAAACAATGCAACATATCTTTCTAACATATTTCTATGTTATAATGAATTTTTTTTCACTATTCTTGCATTGGCCATCACAAGTTTCCCTCTAAAAGTGTGTTAGGTCTATAGAATATATCACACTTTTGGTGTATTATCATGCTCATGCTTCCCCCAAAACATTAAGCATTATCACTATAGCCTTATCCATACATCTTCAATAAACTCAATAATTTGTCACATTAAGATAATTTAAAAGCATTATTTAAAAAAAGAGACTCGTACAATCATATAAACTAAATAGTTGGCAAATTTTGATAGGTATCAATCCATGGTAAGTATCAAAACACTTAAAACAAAATACATGTCATGATGCCCAAACTAGAAAAGACAAAGTAATTAACTAAGCAAACTATTATTATTATTAATTATAAAATGAAATAATAAAATCTAAGCAATATTCTCAAAGATGGAGATTCTTAACTCGTCAAGAGTCTTTTTTATGCTAACATGAGCTAATACAATGGCTTATCAATATCACATACCCAATATGACAAGTTGTTATGACATTTTCCTTCATTAAATTATTTCAAATAAATCACTTAAAAGGGAATAATTAAGTTGGATATAGATCTTAGCACTTGAAATTTTCTTTCATGAAGGTTAAATTTCCACTCTCTCTCTCTCTCTCTTCCCTCTTGCTCTCCTCTCTCTCTCACCATCTCTCCCTTGTGACTCCATCTCCTTCTCCACCTTTCTCTCTCTTTGTCTTTGTTCCCCTTCCAAATCCATCCTCTCTCTCTCCCTTCCCTCTTGCTCTCCCCTCTCCCTCACCATCTCTCCCTTGTGACTCCCTCTCCTTCTCCACCTTTATCTCTCTTTCTCTTTGTTCCCCTTCCAACTCCATCTCTGTCTCCCCTTCTCTCTCCTCTCTCTCAAGTTCTCTCTCTCTTCCTTCCTCTTTATCCCTTTCTCTCCAATCTCCCTATGTCTCTCCACCCCATCACACACTCTCTCTCTCCAACCTCCAACTCTATCACTATCCCCCTCCCTCTCTCCTTCCCACACTCTCCCCCCTCCATATTTATGTCTCCCCCCTCTCTCTTCCCCTTCTTTCTCTATCTCTATCCTCTCCTTTTCTCTCTCTTCCCTCATTTCCTCTCTCCCTCATTCCATCTTCATCTCTCCCTTGTCACTCCATCTCTCTCTCCACCTTTATCTCTCAATGTATTTTTTCTTCCCTCCATTTCTTTCCCCTCCAAATCCATCTCTCCCCTCATCTCCCCCCTCCTCTCTCTCTTCCTTCCTCTCTCTCCCTGTCTTTCCCACCTTTATGATTCTCTCCCCCACTCTATTCCCCCTCCAACTAACTCTCTCTCATAAATATGATCTCATTGTACTGTATTTAAGAAAGCATCTAAAAAAACATTAATTGGTTGTAAAATATTAGTGTCAAACAAAATACAATAATAAAAAACTTACAAGAATCATGCACTATATTTCCTTTATCATTGTTAGTCACCTTGGTTTTCTCTCTTCGCTTGGATCTTTGGTTAAGATGCATCTATTATGTTAAATAAATTGTTCTTCATATATATAAAAGTATTCTCATTTTTAATTTTTTGAAACCTCAATTAATCTCTATGGGAATATTTTTAGTAGTTGTTAGGATGGAGGGTTTAGATATACCTCAAAAGTAATTATAATTTTTTTTCTTTTACATTTAATCAAAAAATGTTATAAAATTAAATTAAAATATAGCATTTGTAAAATATTTTGATTTTGAAAGAAGTTATGGTTTTGGTCATGTGGTATTAATAAGCCATGATATTGCAAAAGAATAATTAAAAGCCTAGATCCATAACATAATAATCAAAAGCCTAAATTACCTAAAATAATTAATAGCTAAACTTAAATTACAAACTCTTAATTAATATTATTTAAAAAACCATATTAACACATTAAAATCCTAAAACTACCAAATTTTAAAATGTAAAAATCCTGTTGGACACCTAATCCTAAATGGGTTAGTGTGCAAGCTGAATGGACAAAGCAGTCCAAGAGACCTTGGGATGTGAATCCCAACGGTCACATAATGTACCATAAATATACATCATTTGTGAATAAAAATTGTACTGCATGATTTATCTTTCCTATCTTTGTCGCACCCCATGTGTGTTTAACATGGTATCAAAGTAGGCGATTGCTAGTCTTGCTCCAATTTGAGCCACTTGTTTTTGTGGTCTCTATATATGGTTCTGCGTTACCTGACCTCTGCCGCACTGCACATCTGTTTCTCTGTTTGGCATATACCATTTATAAAACTTGCGCCCTGCTCTTCTGTTGCGCTGTCATCCTGACCTGACATTGAAATGTTTGAGCGATGTTCTGACCACCGCCTCTGTCCTTCCAGCGCTGCTCTTCCTCTATTCTTTTCCAGCGCTGTCTTTGCCTGAACGCTGCACTCCTGCTCTATCCACCATTACCAGAATTGTGTGTTTGAGGAAGGACCATTACCAGAATTATGAGCGTCGTGGTAAAGCCGTTATCCAAGTAATGAGAAAGTAAATGTTTGAGCTCTTCGATAAGCCTTTCAGCGCGCTCACGATATGCAAGTTCTCCACTGATACGAGTCCAGCGACTGTATGAAATCATCGCTACGAGCTCAATTTCACGCTGGTTTTTCACGGCGAGAGACCAAGAGGAGTAAGCAGAAGCCACTTCATTTCGGGTTTTGATTTCACCATTTCAGGCGTTGTTTTTCCACTGGATCAACGAGCATTTCAAGAGATCGCTGCAGAAGAACGTCTCGTACTCGTTATTTCCATGTCGCAGTCGTTTATGGTAATGATATAGACGCTGCCTGATACGTTTTGAAGCTGCATTCTTGAGAGCCGTGGTAAGCTACCAGACTTCCTGCCTTCAAATTTCCAGGCCAGGCTTCGAAATTTAAAAACCTAATTGCGTTACCTCCTGTAGCGGCTATTGGTATAGTCAACGATTTTTGACATGTACCATGGGATACCAAAAGAATTTCTAATGCCTGTAAATCTATCCGAAGTATATCGCCCATTAGGGGATGCCCAATGGATTTTATTGTTGAATTCGTATGTTGCAAATGAAATCGTTGAGAGCTGTGGTATCAGCTGCATTCTTTCTATGGTGGCGTTCGTGGAGCCAGAAGTAAAGTATGAAGAAAATGGCACGAAGATCACTTCTATTCGCTGTAAATATGTGCAGTGAATTTCCCGAGATATGAAGGCATATAAATTCTGTTCTTGATCTCCTGTGGAAAACATCTGAATTCTAGTCGTCATCTTCTTTGGAATGCTATCCGAAGATCCAAAGATTATAATATTTCAAACAAAGATGTGGGGCTTGACAACATTACAGTGTATTGTATGACTAGTATCACTAGCATGAGGTATGACTATGGTATGGATCTTACGTCATGAGGAATGACTATAGATCTTATTCTCCGAGATTTGTATTACTCTCTCAGTAGCATCGAATACAGTGGCACGCAATATAATGGCTCGATGTATTTTCTCTGTGGCTTGATATGATCGACAAAGGCTCATTGTGGCTTGTTTATATATAATATATATATATTAATATATATATATATATATATATATATATATATATATATATATATATATATATTATATATATATATATATTAGTAGCTTTTTATATGATTCGTTGTAGCTAGAAATATTCTCAAACGATGGATTTATGTGGTTCTATAGCTTGTATGGCATCTCTGTAGCTCAGGTTGATTAGATCGTCTGGAAGATCGTACAACATCTCTGTAACTCGTATCCTTGTGACTTGAGAATAGGCATATAACTGAGTGACAAGTATAACCTGCATTCTGCTATGGTATGGTCTGCATTTCTCCAAGTAAGGGATTGAATTTTTTTATGATAAGGTCCGCAATTTCCAAGGCTCGCATGCCCTCAATTCTTTGAGCTTGCATACCGTGAGGCTCACACCATTGGCTCACATACTTTGTGCCATGACTAGTATTTATCCAGCCATGAATTGCATAAATTTCTATGGTTCTCGTTCATATCACCATGGATCGTATTCTATCACATATGACTCGATCTTTTACTTTGTGACTAGACGTGGATCATATTTTTCCGATGCTTTGACAATAAAAATGATCTATGGCAATGATTATCTCATATAATATTATGCTATTAGATATCGAATGAACAAATCAATCACTCAGGGTAGCATTATTTGAAAGTGAAGGAGAACTTGAAGGATCCAAGCAAGTTTGTAGTTGCTGGTGCCCCAGTTGTGGTATTAAAACTCATTATAGTCTCTGTCTACATATATATGCATTGATTCCCTGATTCATTTGCTGCACATTTATACAATATATTGCTGTGTACCGTACATGGATATTACTTTTTTGCATTAAGTAATAATTGTGATCAGTTTTTAAGTGACATTGAAGAAAAATGGCCAGAATCAGTGAAGTATTAGAGTTCATGAAGACTCTTATACAATCTACTATTGATGACACATTACAAATCAGCAAAGGATCTCTCTCAGAAATTTAGACATGTCTACAAAATGCACAGGAAAAGATTGATTTTTGCAGCTTGAATCACAGCTACAGCAAGAAGAGCTACATCAAAATAGACACCATTCTGAACCTGTTTTTGTTCAGAACATTGAGACAACCACCCATCAGTAGCATGTCAATAATGTTCTTGTTCATTCAAATAAAGTAGCAGTTGTACATGCATATGCAGAAACTCAGTCTGCACTTCCCAAGCCCATCATCAGACCTTGGGAACAGCTTGTCCACAACAAGCACAGAAGCGGTCTTGGATATGACAAGGACTTGTCCTTTCATATTCTAGACTACACCAATCCCATTCAGTTTCAGAGTGATGGATTCATTCATGACAGTTCATCTGCTCCTCATGACAGTTCACCTCCAGGTGTTCCAGACTTTGCTCCTCTTCCACAACAACAACAACAACAGATCGTGAAATGCCAACACTGTGACCGAGTTGGCCATCTGAAAGATCATTGTTTTGATCTTCATCCATGTAAGCTCTGTCATAAAACCAATCATTCTTCACACAGATGCTTCAGAAACAAATACCCTGCAAGAACAAAGATTCATCTTGGATGGATCGCTTCTTGGCAATGGGCATCCACAGCCAAGAAGATATTCCAAACGCATGTCAGAACTTGTTCCATAGTATTGAAAAGTCTTGCAGTTGATTTTTCTCCATCATCTCACCTTGTATCTGACAGGGGGGAATGATGGTCATCTACAAGCTTCAAAGCCACATCAAGCGAGCCTGAGCCACAACCTGCCACACCAGTTTCAGAGTTGTAGCCAGAGACAAAGATGCCCGTGAACATGCATTCAGTTGGTAATCTGGGACACTTCCTCTAGCAGAAGACTTCAGCTTCTTGCCAATTTCGGAAGAATTCCAGGAACAAAATTGGGGACACTTCCTCTAGCAGAAGACTCCAGCTTCTTGCCAGTTTTGGAAGAGTTCCAGGAATTGCAAAAGCATTCCAGAGTTGTTGGTCATCCTTAAACCATCACAGGTTGAGACTTCCCTTTTCAGGTTGAAGTTTTACCTTTTATGCGGGGTGAGACCTCCCTTTATGGTTGAAG
>APFE031541735.1:34982-73765 GCA_000404065.3 Pinus taeda | reverse complement strand
AGTGTTGATCCCAAGTATTGGGTTCATGGTATTGTGTTATTATGGTTTTGGACCGTGGTATTGTGAAAGGCCTAAGACTATAAAAGAGGAAGGAGATCATTTGGCAAAGTATCATCTGAATTGTTATTGAATATCTAATAAAGTGCTAGATCTGGAATACTGTGATTGGGTTATGGTGTAGATCTGGATCTGAATAAAGAAGGAACCTGAGCGCAAGGAGAAGGATAAGTTCTATTGATGGGTCTTAATCTTTAAGCTTGAATGATAGTTTTTTTTTTCTGGGTTTATATTTGGTGTGTGGTTACAGTTACTATGATTTGGATACAACTGTCAGAGAAGTGTCTACTTGATTCAGTGCTAATTAGTGAGAAGGAGATTGCTTGATGCAGAAATTCTTGATGATTGATTGATGTTCATGGATCCAGTCTAAAAATTTATGAAACGTGGTCCCTGGAAGAAAGAGAAGGTTGTAGCCTTCTGTAGGCCAGCACCTACGTACTAGTATCTTGGCTAGTGCAAGAGCTAAGGGGGTTGTAGCTCCCTTCCAGGAGAGTCTGGAAAGCGAGAGAGGGTTGTAGCTCTCTGCAGGTTACAACCTGCGTACTGGTAAAGGACTGCACCAATACACTTGTAAAAAGAAGTTTCTAATTGAAAGAAGATAGAGACATATTGCATCAGGTGGTTTTCACCCACATTGGGTTTCCACCTTATATCATGGTGTTCATGTGTGTAGCTTATGTGTGATGATCTGTTTTATTTTACTGCACCTGTTTACTGTTAATATGGTTGATCATGTTCTAATGCACTCATTAAGGATCAACTAACTGAATCATAAGAAGTTGTGGAAGTAGCATATATGAATCTGAATATGGAAATGAAAAGGTTTTATTGATGTGATAATATTGATTCACCCCCCCTCTCAGTATTATTTCCAACAATAGTGTTTCACACAAGTGGTTATATGAGTGACGTTAAACAACGAGACTTCACCAATGCTAATTTTCGAAACACTAACACAACCGCATACTAATGAAAGGTGCACTATATCTTTTTTTTTTAAAGCATATCCTAGTAGTTCCATGCAAATCCAAATAGAGGAGTATGGTATCGTTGACAAAGGTTGGATACTTTATAAAAAGGAACGCGATTTTTCAAAATTATGCAATAATACTCATGTGTTAAGTCATAAAGTTTGAAATTCCTTCAGTAAATTTTTTCAGATTGTTGTAGCGGCTACAACCACCCTAAAAAATATTTCCTACGCTTTAATTTTGGAGGCTTCTTTCCTATCCAAGGGACCTTATCTTGTACTATTGTCAAGTACTCGTGATTTGACATAGACTTATCTCTTTCATTTCTTCTTTTGTTTGCTCATTTTTACACTGAGCTGATCTTTCTAAGTCACAAGCTAACCTCCTGACTTCGTCACACAACAATTCAAGGCTGGCCTCCAGAAACTATGCAATTCTTGAGGGTAGTTAGCCTTGATGATTAGATTTGTATAGTCCCGAATATTACCCAACCTTGAGCTCAAAAATTTCATAAACATGGAAGGAAGCCCACCAATCATCCAAGAAACTATGTAATCCCTCACTCAGCTTTGAAACTACGTAGTGCACTGAACCTGAAATTTGCCAAGTTCCCCGGAATTGCGCAATCTTTCCCGTAAGTGCAAATGTCAGGTTTCCCAAAAAAGCTAAAAAATGTAAAAACATTCCTAAGAAATAGGGTTCTATTTTTATGTATTCAAATTTGGGACATTGATATTTTTAGAAGTTTCCACAAAGTGTCGCTTTTTCCTTGATTTTAGCCATGTATGTCATAAACCATAATTTTCTCAAATACATTTAATTGAAACCTCTAGAGCTCATTTGTACATTCGATCTCGAAGCTCTAGCATGCCTGAGGAAATCAAGAAATCTTCGGTGCAGTTGCACTCGCCTCTCCAGGCGAGTTTTGGTTTTATCATCTTCTGCCACTTTTTATGTCGCTTTTTGTTGTTTCACTTGTGCGGATGTTGTTTTTTTTATTTCTCTTGATGGTTGCTAGCATTTCAACTTACTTTAGCTTCTAGAAGTGTTTTCTCAGTTTGTCGTTTGACTTCCGTAATTGTTGCATTGGTTTTCTTGTTTTTGCACCAATGTTCGTCATTTTGGCGACTCTCGTCACATATTTTCTTTTCCTTTCGTTTGTTGAGTTTCTACATTTGATTCACATTTGATTCACATTTATTCATCTATAATTAACAATATGTTCTTGCAAACTCACATTATCGCTTATATTTTCTCATTTTCAAGACTCCCACAAGGCATATCTGCACTTCCCTTAATTATCTTTCACCTTGCCCATCTGGGAACTGTGCAATCCTAAGGTTGAAGCTGAAAGATTGGCCTCTGAGACTACACAACATGTAGTACGAGCTAGTCCAACTATGCATTGTGTAGTTCTAGGCCTTTGCCTACTACCTTAGTCACTACATTGTGCAGTATCTCCCAGTCTTTGCCCGATGAACTATGCATTACAGAGTCTCAAGCCTTAAGTAACATCCTTGAGTACTGGGACTATGCAATGCACATTTCCCACAACTAGTCCCCTCAGTTGTTCATGGAAACTGTGCAATCCCTCTCACTAGTCTCCTGGTTTGATGCTTGATTATGCTTTGAAGGTAGATTTGAAAAAGCTAAAGTTTGTTTTCCATGAGTGCCTTTTCTATCCGATACGTACCACAATTGCTGAGCACTTCTCTCCAGTAGCCATTGTTACCATGGCACACAAGAGATATACTTCAAAAGAGACCACTAAAAGCACTACTCGAGAAGTAGTTGAGAAAAAACAAGTAGAATTCCCAGAGTATGCAGACACTCAATTGTTTATAGAATTGAAGTCAACACTAGTGTGGCAGTAGAAGGCATTAATCCCGTGTAGGATAAGGGAAAGAGAAACTTTCCAGATAGTCTATGGGGAGAACAATGCTGCAATATCAAACTGGATATGATTCTTATGAAAGAAGACTTAGTAGCATAAGTAATGAGGAAGAAGAGGGTGCCGAGAGCAGAGCGTAGCAATAGAGAAAATAAGAGCTCACAGGAAGAAAAATTGAAGTTGCAAGAAGAAGAACTGGAATCAAAGGAAGAATGGGAGCAAAGATGGAAAAAACAAGAAGAGGAGAAGAAACAGGAAGAAGAATAAAGGCAAGGTGCAATAGCATGAGAAAAATCACCAACACAAGTTGAAGAATAAGAACATAACCAACCAACAACAGAGGAGGAGGGTGAACATATGCAGGATCAAGAGCTTGCTCAGTAGATAAAAGACTTAATTGATGTTGTGTACATGGCATTATAAATGGAGTCGCAAAATGAAGATGTTTACCTGATACCTAGTGCACCACAAGTCACCATTTAGTCTCCACCATCTCCCATAGAAGAGCTAGCTCTGAACAGGGAAGGGGATGTTGTTCCTCTTGATGATGATCCAGTAATGGACTTGTACAATCTATCATATGATGAGTTCCAAAAGAAGATTGTACAACCGCGGAGAAAGAATTTTCTGGATGATCCAAATGCCATTATCCAAATGCAAGAATTTAAATGCCAACATCCAAGCCAACTTGGCCTTTGCAGGTGCAACAAGATCAGATATTCAGTATTTGACATCCTAGAATAAGAAATTGGCACAAAAGTTATAATATGCTAAGAAAGAGTCAACACAACTCCATGAAGCATCATATAACGTAGTTTGTGTATAGTTCTACTTGGAGGAGATGAGATCAACGATACTTGTTGAAATATCAACACATGGAGAAAACATGTGAAACCTCTATGAGAAGTTTGTTACTATACATAAAGCAGTTATACGTTTGCATGGCCCATATCAGTAGAGAAAATATTTTTTTTAAACTCTCATAAACATACAAGCTTCGATTACCTATCTACAAGAATGGACAATGTGATACAAATGGGAACCACTTGACTTGGGGAAGAAAACAAAGCTACAGGTAGAGTTGGGGAGAGCGAGATTTCAAAAATTGATTCAAACAACAAGTGAATCGCTTCGTTTATTGGTAACATTCAATCCTTTTATCTACGATTATTCAGTGGTTTGGATGTCTTGGTGAAATCACACAAGATCCCATCAGTTGGCTCACTCACCAAATCTAAACCCAGGCACCAAGTCGAGCGAAGATTGAAGAGTACTTGCAACAACTAAGACATATTACCACCAAGGAAGATTTCGAGCTTAATAGACAGAACATGCAAAACTACATTGGTCACATATATGACGAGGCACTTTTGTAATGTGTAAGATTTTCATGAATATGTACCTTTCATGAACATACAAACCTACCATGTTTTCCAACATACAAGAAAGGAGAAACGTGCAAAAGCAACATCAAGTGAACCAATGACCATCGAAGACTCTGCACACTTTTCCATGTGGAGGTGACGCTGTGACACACGATGAGGACATCCATCACCCAATAGCACTACAACTCGACATGCACACCAATAGCAACACAAATGTAACAACACTTTCATGTTGAGTCTTTTCATGAGTCATGTCATCCACATCTCTAATGTAGGCCACACTATCTATCAAAGTAATGTAACGTGGAAGTCCAAGAGTCCCACTTCTTGTACAAAGAGCCATGTAAAGATGAAAAGTTATGGAAGTCAAATAGTCATGAGGGTAGTCTAACAGCCACAAGGGTCATTTTCACCCTTGGCTATACATACCTCGTCATTTGTACATGCAATGGACGTTTCACCTCAACTCCTCCCACATAGCCAAGGGAGTCTGTAATCTTTTCGTTGAGGAATAAGTAGTGGCTTCAATGCCCTGCCCACAAGGTTAGTGGTGTATGGTGAAACGATGTTTCTTGGAAATTTCGCTTAACTTAGAAGCCTGCTAACAAGCCATCATGTTTTCGCACATGTATTATAATTGTTTTGAGACTAATCTTGAACACATGTAATGCATGTTGCTTTATCTTGTGTTGAACACTTGAACTCATTTCACTTATTGTAATAAATAATATATTAATGAAAATGTTTTGTATATGTTTTTAATGCTCTCTCACCCATGGTGGCTACCTCCCCAGACATCAGATAGACCTTTCACATAAATCTTGACGTAACAACCGTTGCACTCATGCAGACTCATCCGCTGGGTGTTGTATGCATTATCTTCCCTTGTATGTTGTGACTACTACATCTGTGTGGACTATTCCTCTATAATTTTTGCATGTTCTGTTGTGTTGTGTGTTCCTAGCAGAGTTGGGGCTTCCTCCAAACTGAATTGGGACTCACTATCATTCTCTCTCTCTGCGGTGAAAGAACCATTGACACAAGTGAAACTTATAATCACCAGGCACGCGAACCTCCTTGAAGACAAAGCAGACCACTCTCTTGTGTTGACAAGAAAGAGTTGAGGCAAATCTTTAAGATAATGGCAACCGAACCATCATAGCTATTGGGAACGATATCCCCCAAGGACAGTTTTGGAGCTAAAAGCCCATGTTTTGGGTGAAATTTTTAATAAAGTTGTAAAGTCTCCACATTTTGTGGTCGCGGAGCGCGAATGTGTTATGAGTCATAAAGGGTTGTGCACCCTTATTTTGTAAAGTGTAAACTCGGTTGTAAAGATCTACCCATGGTCCACACACCATGGGATTGTATAAAAGGGCTAAGTATGTAAGCCCTAAGGAGTTATAAGTTTTTGGTAGTAGAAGACAAGGCTTGGAGTCTTGGTAGAGAAGTCTAGGTTTTGGGTCTTAGCATAGGTAGAGGCTCTGTAGATGAGTGTGTAGAGGCCTAGGGTAGAAGTTCGCAGTTGAGTATGTGGACCCCTACAACTGTGTGCACAGGGCAGATAGAGTCTGTAATAGTATGAAGATATCATTAAAGAGATGTATTCTACAAATTCTTTGTATCTATTTCTTGTTAATGCATCTGTTTATATTGTGTTTTGGGTTTAATTTACAATGTTTACGTAATGCACAAATGTATGTGATTATATTGGGTAAATGAATGAAAATAAGAATATCAAATTACGTGGTGCTAACTGTGATAGTCTAATGAGATAAGTAAAGCACTTAAGATAACTTGGAAACTTGATCAAAATGTTGTCATAGCAACACGAAAATAACTGAACCATAGGTCAGGGCTGTGTGAAGGACAATCATACTCCTTCGTGGAGGTATTGAAGGGCAAAGTGAAGGGATAGATTGACAGAGCCCTAAGACTTAGTGACCTACACGAAAGTAGTAATAGAGGGTATAAACCAGTTTCATGACCATCTGAGGGTGTGGAAACTTGGTTCCAACATCTCCCCATACAGCTTCGGGTGAGACTTCTGTCTATACTCTACGAGCTGGTGCCAAAAAGTCCAGAAGTGTAGGGATATGTTTCGCTAAGTAATGATGAACCTAGGTTATATCCCACAAAGCTAGAAAATGGTTCCGTTGCTGGGACCAGAATATGCGTAAGAGATGTTTGATTTCGTATCACTAGAATCCAATTAAGAAAGAGATCAAAGACTGGTTGGATAGGAAGATCCATGAATATCCAGCGCATGAGAACAAAATTCTATGACTAACAAAGGAACAGTGGCTCGACAGGTACCTATATACAAGACATTCACGAGATATTTTTGTGTTCCTTTTCAGTTGAGCTATATGAGTGGATTGTGAAGCTAGCAAATAGCCAAGGAAGGTGGAAACTTGACAGTCCTATTTTCTACAACCCAGAGCTGGTACAGGGATTGGAAGCCTTTGAGGATAACATCACCCACACTATCGATCATTGAATCGATGACATCATAAGAGGATTTGTGACTCAATTTGCGATTGATACATCATTTAGCTATAGTGAGGTGGAGTGGCACTTTTTCAAAGGTCTGCAAGGTAAGTACTTGAAGTCTTTGAATACCTAGACTAAGATGTTATTGTGCGAAAAATGGGTTATGCAACTACCTTGATGTTCAGAGGTACGTGAAGTAGAAAGACTTGCAGGAATCAAGGAAGAAAGGGTATTGAATACAATCCATTGATTTCACCTCTTCTAGGTGATGAAGAGGGAGTAGCACTGGCCTCTCCACAAAGTGCAATTCAGTGAATAAAACAAGGATTCCCACGACTTCCACCTCCACCCACACCACCTCCAACTTTACCACCATCACCTGCGACTTCACCCATACCACCACCACCTCCACTACAATTCAACATAGCAAATTCAATGATGTTTCCTTTTTTTAAAGGTTTGGGAAATGAGGACCTAGACCAATTTTCGTTCGTTGTGAAATCTCTATGGGAATCTCAGGGCATTACAAATGATCACATGAAGAAGGTAACATTGGTTAGGGCTTTGGAGGATCACACACTAACCTGGTACATGAAGTACTCTAATGATAATCCAAACACTCGGGTGGTAGACATCTAGACCATGCTGAATAAGGAGTTCAGTAGGCCTAAATCTGAGGCATAGTCGATTGAAAGCTTGAAAGAAATTATGATGAAACTAGGCAAGACACCTTGGGAATTGGATCAAAGGCTGAAGTGTAAAATCCGTAAGGCTAATATGAACTTAATGGATGGACATCACCATGACTGCTCTGTGGCTTCGCTCTTGCCACACATAAGGGTTGCATTGTCACAACAGAAGATTACGACTCAGGCAAAGGCCTTGGTGATTGCAATGAGACTGCATGAAACACCATGCAAGATTCAAATCTGGGGATTCATCAAATCTGTGCATAGTTGAAAATTCTTTGCCTTGAAATGCAAAGTTTGAAGTAGGACAAAATAGTTGGACCGAAGGTGCGTGAAGAGGTATGGTGCTTGAAATGTAAAGGTCAGGGGCATGAAAAAGACCATTTCCTGGTACTTACGAATTATATTATAGGGGGAGGACTGATGCCTTTGAGGTTGGAAGCCTAAGAAGGACCAAGCACGGGGCCTGCGTTGTGGTGTGCTATGTGTCACGTAGCAAGAAAACATACGACAGATAACTGTCATTTACTGCAGAAGTTTGGTACAAACACCGCAACAACTGTTCTGCAACTTTTGTAGGTAAGTAGGGCATGATGAGTGCAACCGCCGAAGTTATGAATTGATGATGGATAGAACACCCACCTCTAGGGTTCAGGTAGAAATAAGCCCCCTAACTAGAGCATAGGGATGGCACAAACAACCTTTTAGGGGCATGGATGAGGCTGAGGTAGAGGAGGACCTGGTAGAGGTCAGGGAGAGCTACAGGTCAACCCAGAATCAACCAAGAAATAAAATGGGTGTTACAATTGTCCAAGAATAGCAAGCTGGGAGATTGGTATCTGTACCAAAACCACACTAAAATTAGAGTTTATGGATGCCAACTTTCTCTTGATAAACTACGCAAATACCTCCCTATGAGGATATTTGCACTTGAGTATTTTAGGCAAATCATTAATTTAGATCAAGTAAACTTCCTAGCAGCTAGGAAGAAGACCCAATTTAAAACAAAAAACCAATTTGCCCCCTTCATATGTAATAACAGAGAAGTTGGACCTGAGGGAGACAAAATGTTGCAAGACATGAAATTCAAGAACAGATTCATGTGGCAGTATGACCCTCATGGGGTCATAAACAAACTGAGAATCAAGGACAAATAAGGACCTTTCATCCACCATCCAAGACCTAATATTGAGTAGTTTTCCAACCAATTAGAATGGTTGGAAAACACATTGATTATCATGGATAACATAGTAGTGGATGTAGAAAATGCACTCATTGGTGTTGAAAAACAAATTGACCAGTGTTCTTTCCTGCAGGTTCCAAAAATAAGGGAACCAATTAAGAATCCTCCTATTTTACAAACCCCAACAAATGACGAGAGGAACCCAAAAATAAACAGGGAGGAGGGTTCTATTTCTACCATGGAGACGACGGATGAGTACTTTGAATTCAAAAAATGGCCCAAGCTAAATCCTGTGTCTGAATAGGAAGAAAACATTGAATGAGTGGAAATCACTTACACTGAAACAATGGGGCAAAGAAGCAAAGATACAACTGCTTCAGGAGAGACACAACAACCATCAACCTCAAACACTCAAATGATTGCAAGACATCTAAGTGTTGATTTTTCCTCCTTCACCAGGCAAACTGATAAAGAAAGAGACATTAAAGATAGGTACATGGTGATAACGATGAGAAATCAAAAGTTAATGGCTGAGACATACGCTCAATACTTCAAACACACACTAGCCAGCCATAGGAGGTTGATGTCAGCTTTTGACATCAAAGCAAGAAATATGTAGGTTTCATTCATTATGCCAACTATCCAGCAACCAAAGACCTCAGATAATTATAAAAAAACTGATTTTGAAGTGTTGGCCAGGGATGTTCATCCCATTGACCAGATAGAATTTCACAAATAGGCTAGAGAGATGATCTACTCCACCCTAACAGGAAAGGCCATGGTTGCGCATAGGATGCAAGGTTCATTAGACAATATCATAGCCCAATATAAAGTTGAAAAGGCCTCCTTACAAGCCAAAGACAACAGGATCAAGTCATTGGAGGTCTTGGTCGTCGAGTTGGGTCGTGATCCTAATGGCATTAAAGCTACTGAAAATTTGATCAAGAAGAAGAATGAGGATATAGCAGCTCTTAAGAAACAACTAAATTTTCCTCATTCAGAATAGCCACAGCCAAAAGAGGTCCTGGAGAGCCAAACAAATCATGAGAAGATGATGGACTTGGTGCTTCAATTGAATGACTAGCTAAAGGAGATGGAAAAGGAATTAGATAGCTTGATACAGGTAAAACAAGCTAGTCTAGAGAATGCCCCTGCCACTATTATCCCAATAGTAACTATTGTAGTACCGTCCACTTTGGCAGCATCCTTAGCCCTACAGCTCCAATGGTTACAGCACTGCCAACTTCTACACCGTCTACATCAACAACAAGGTCTACAACAATAGGGTCAAGATGCGATGAGGCAAGCAGATTGGTCGAGGAAATGGAATACATGTCCATTCAGACCAATGAAATGAACAAGATGAAGGAGAAGGTAACCAATCTGGAAAATGACTATAAGCTTGCCCAAATCATGCACAAAGAAGAAGTGCAGAAAGCCACTAGGATGAATGAAAGAATAAAAAGCCTTAGGAAGGAACTGACATTGAAGGAACCCCTTGGACAAGATAAAGAAAAATTGTGGGCAAATATCATTGACTCTGTCAATGATATTTTCCCATCCATCCAAGTAATATTTGAGCATATTGATTTGATAAAATAGGCTATAGAAGCCATAGAGAGACTAAAAGAAGAACTTGGAGACATGTCAGAGGAAGCTACAAGAATCATTGACTTCCTCAACCCCAAAAAAAGTATGAGTTGTAGGAATTAGAGATACCTGACAGAACAAGTATAATTTTGGAAGTGAAAAGGGTCCTCACAAGAGGAATTTAATGTTAACCTCGAAGATAAGTGCTAAACCATGGAACTAGCCATTGGCATATTCATGGTTAAATTTGAAATTTTGATGCAAAAGGGTTTACCAAATCCCTTGGTAATAAACAATAAGTTGATGACACAGGAGGACTACAATAGAAAAATTAGAGAATTAGCTAGAGATCAAGTGAATACTTCATCCATGAAGGACATACCTATTAGCAAGGTTTTGTACCAAACTTTTCACAATTTGTTTTACCTCCAGCATGAGGTAAAACACCTTGTTTTGAATAAGCCTACTTTTACCAATTATGCAAAGGCAGATGATATTTTCAGGAATATGATCAATATCCAATTACTAGATGCCGAAACATGGCATAAATTAAATGACTTATTGTAGACAGTGAAAAGGTAAAAATGTACAGTAAGAGTAAAAAGGCACAGTAAAAGGATAATCAGAGGTCAGCTAGTTCAAAGTGTATTAGTTGAAATGTCAGAGTAAATAGAACATCCAACGTGGAGACCAAACAACAAAGCAAAGATTAAAAGGCAAAATATCAAATATTAAAGATAGCATGACCTAATAAACAGGGACAACAAATAGTAGTTCAATAGTTGTCTCTATCTTCTTGCATTAAGATATTTCTTTCTCCTGAATTAGTTCCTAACACAGTTTGGGATATTTTGTAAAATCATTTTTGTATTAATACTTCATAAATCTAATATTGAGGGTGGATTTCTATACGTTTGTAAAGCTATTTTGATCACAAACCTAACGGTTATTGTACCAATTTTTCAAGTCAGTGGACTAGAGCAAGTAATAAAGAGATTGCAGTATAGGATTCATGTGTAGAGCTATCACGATGAAGTATTTTCTTTTTCAAATTGCTATTTTCTTATGTTTTTCAAAAACTTAAATGTTACCTAAAGTTGAATGAATTAACTAAAAACTTATCTCATAATTTGTTTAAGTACACTATGTTTTCAATAGTTAATTATTTACATGTTTTCTTCTGATATTCAGATTTGAGAATCCTTTATTGCTCTCCCATCCTGGTTGCGCTCTTTTACTTTCTTCATAATCCGGTCTAAGGAAACCTTAATTTCTCTTTGGATTCGATTGAAAACCACTTCACCATCCAACATTGAGATGTGAACTAGCTATGTTATCTTGCCCTGCAGACACTGTTTTTAGAACATGATCTAGTCCCGTTTGTCTAACATTTGACCCCATAGCCCAATGGTGAAAGACACCCCTCTTTTCATCTAAGTAAGTGATCCCACCACCAAATCTAAATCGAAACCCAAGTAATATCATAACTAGCATAAAATCAAATAACTAAACAAAGTTAAATAAAAAAGAGAGATCCCTCTCTGGGAATTAGGAAGGCTAGATCCTAATCTCCAAAGTTGGTTTGTGGTTACCTATAATCAATTATTTCTCCAAAACTCTAGATTTTGGAGCACTAACATCTTGGTTACCATACTAGGGACTTCGATCCTCAGTGTAATAAAACTTTAAGGAAACCTTAAATTTCATCTTTTGCCCCTTAAAGTCATTTTTTGAGTGTTGTTAAAAAAGTTTTCATAAAAACAATTAAAAAGTTAAAATTTTTCCTCCCAAGAAGAGTCACTATACTAGCGCAAATCTAGATCCAATCCTTGCTACCATAGTTGGTGACCTAGACATGATTTTAAGAAAACCAAGAAAGTTAGTAACTCAACCAAGTAGTAGCCAGTTAGTTAAAGAAAATTCACTCCCCAAGGAATTATCAACTTTATAGGAAATTCCATTTGATTTATCATTTGATCTTTCATTGTTTAGAACTAAATCAGAGAATGCAATTCATGAAACTATGTTAGACCCTCATTTTATTCAATTCATTGAGTCAAAAGGGGTGCCTACACATCCAGATTTATATAAATTTGTGTTGGATACTTTTGACAAGTTAGAAGCTTTAGCCTCCGCATTGATAAGCCATAGAGATGATGCTTACCTTCAACAATCAATTGAACTAGTTTCCCTCACTAATGTTTCCTCTGAAATTCCTATGCAATCTTCAAATACTGTAAATACACCTTCATTTACTACCACCTCACCAATTGTATCCACTATAGTCCATTCCCCTAAACTAGACATTCATCAGTGTACAATCAAATCAAACTCCTCATCCTCATCTACTTCATCTCCATCTATTTCAAGCCCTACCTCAAGTACTAGCACATTACCCCATAGTCATGCCAGAATCTCAGCCATGGCGGACATATATGCACCTTTGGTTTTACTAGCACCACTCCATGCCATGCCCCAAGATTATGAAAGAAGAATCTTTATGTTTGATGCTACTGGTCAGTATACTTCCCAACAACATGTGAACAAAATGACTAACTAGTTTGATTTGCATGAGATTGATGAGTTTGATGTCCAAAGGAGGTTGTTTGACAAACATTGACTAGGGATGTTAAGAAATGGTTCAAAACTTTACCTGCTAATCATATTGTAGACTTAGCTGCTTTTCATATATTGTTTATTGATGGATGGGAGAGAAAGAAAAACGCTCTGCAAATACTTTCTAAATATGGTAGCATTAGAAGAGCTCCTAATGAGTCAGTTCAGGATTATTGTACTAGGTTCAATAGCATCTACAATGCAATCCGTGCTAATCTTAAGCCTCCACCAAACCTAGCATTAATAAAATTCCCTTATGGTTTTGACACTGATATCTCATACCAGTTAAGTGAAAGAAACTCTGAAACATTGGAACAAATGAAATGTAATGATGTCAATGTAGAAGCCAATCTATTAGCTAAGAAAGCTAGAATTAGAAATGAAACAAGAGTTGTCATTAAAGAGGAAACTTCCACTTCTGATGATAAAATAGATAGTTTATCAAAGAGTGTAGAAAGAATAATGGATAGATTATAAAACATGGAAAGAAAAACTCAGTGGGAGAATCAACAATCACCCGCAATAAGAAACCCCAACTTCAGGAAGAATCCAACACTAGAAAGAATGCAATACGAGATCAACAAATTATACCACCCTTCCAGGAAAGCTATGCTGAGGGTTCACAAAGCCATGAGGGAGAGGATGACACCCATATAAACTTATTAAGAATCGAAAATGATGATGTTGCTTTTCTTACTCAGGAAGAACATGAGTTGTACATGCTGCAACAATTGCAATTAAAATTTGGGGAGTCCTTCGACTTTAAACTGGGCTATGAATCTACCATATATGAGGTTCGAAAATAGTATAGCCTAAGAAGTAAAAATAAAAATGAAACTCCCACTAAGAGAACAATCCAAACCCAAACTAAAAGGATAATAGAATCTCATGTAACCAAAGCCTTGCAAATCCTCCCTAGGGGAACTCAGGGGACTTCTGGCCCAAAAATTGTAGAGATAACTTCATCTGAAACTCAAACTGAAAGAGTTACTCAAAACATTCCAAATAAGAGAATTCAAAAAAAAAGTGCTAAAACATAGACCAAAGTGCCTAGTACTAAAAAGGAAGATAAAAACACACAACCCACAATTGCTAAGGAAGATCTCATCCAATCAAGCAAAACTCAATTGTATTTCAAAATTAAAATTGAAAATATCAGTCCCTTTGACTAAGCTAGTGAAAAATGAATCATATAGATCACAGATCACTCAAAAATTAAATATAGGTTACGGGGAGGATGTTGTGAATTTGAATGATGATCAGCCTGAGTTATTGTTTGGCCCTGAAGTAAATGGAACCCATCAGAAAGGGGGTATCCCTCCTTTCTACATTAATTTGAAAATTCATGACAAACTATTACATAATTCTATGATAGACTCAGGGGCATCCCATAACTAAAATCCAAAGGGAATCATGGAGAGACTAAACTTACATTTCACTAGACCACATAAGGACCTATTTTCCTTTGACTCTAGCCAAGTTAAATGCCTCGGCTTGATCAAGGATTTGTGTGTGACTCTAGTCCAATGCCCAGCAAAGAGTATTGTGATGGACATAGTAGTTGCTGACATCCCACCGAAATATGGAATGTTGTTATCTCGCTCACGGGGAGACAAATTGAAAGGATTTTACAATTAGATATGCCATATGCCACCATCTCTATTTTTGGTCAACAAAGAAAACTTTATAAAGAGACCTTGATGAAATGCATGCTGAGTAGTGTAGAAAAACCATAAAAGTTCCCTATATACTCTGTGCATTCTGATATGGACTCTTTCATCTTGTACAATTCAGACCATGACAAAAAGAAATCACCACTGTAGAATAAAAATACAACACACCTGATAGCGAAATTTTTTTTCATGAATCACTATATCATTTGGATTTTGATTGATCTGTGAATAGACTAGGAGAAGGTGCAAGAGTATGCATTCACAACATGGAGGATAATCATTTGAAAGGTCATGCATTTAGGTTAAATTTTAAATCCACAAATAACATGGTAGAAGATGAAGCTCTAATATTAGGATTACAAATGGTTAGAAAACTTGGAGCCAAGAGACTTTCTATACTGGGAGACTTGGAATTGATTATTAAACAAATCAAAGGTGAATACTCTATAAATAATCACATACTGAGTCAATATAGAGAGACTGTCCTAGATTTGATCAAAGACCTTCTGGAAACAGTCTTTGTTGTCATTCATATGAAACTGAATATGCAAGCCCACAGCCTGGCCACTTTTGATAGTACCTGCAAACTTCCTTTTCAACCCAACCACCAATACACTGCAGAATTGATACATAGGCCTACCATACCTGAAAATTTGAAATATTGGCATATTTTCTCACAGGATTCTCAAATTTATGACTTCATGAATGTTGAATGTGAGTTTCATAAACCCACTAATTTCACTAAACTAGAAGTAGATAACTTAGAAAATTTATAAATAGAAGAGATAATGAATGATGTTCCTAAAATTCTAAACCTTAAAATTTTTTTTTCCTAAGGGATTACTCCCCATAGAATATTTGTTTGATTCAAATGATGTAGCTAGGTAACAAAAAATGGAGCCTTTAAGAGTAGATATAGAAGAATGTAACATAGGAACTGAAGAAAAACTTAAACTCATAAAAATATCAAAAGCCTTACCTCCATATGAAAAAGTAAAATACATAAATATGTTTAAATAATTTCAAGATGTATTTGCCTAGAGTTATAAAGACTTGAAGTCTTATGAAACCAGAATAATTCAACACAAGATACCTATCAAAGAAGATCATAAACCTTTTAAACAAAAACTTAGTAGAATTAATCTAGTTCTTATGCCACATATTGAGAAGGAAGTAAAGAGAATGTATGATGCTCAGGTCATAGCTCCCATCAGATATTCAGAATGGGTCTCAAACATAGTCACTACTAGGAAGAAAATAGGAGAAATCACACTTTGTGTTGATTTCATAAATCTGAACAAAGTCTCATTGAAATATAACTATCCTCTCCCAAAAATAGATCCAGAATTTCATTTCTTGATGGATTTTCTGGATATAACCAAATCTTAGTTCAATGAGAGGACTAGACAAAAACTGCATTTACTACTCCTTGGGGTACTTTTATGTACTTGAAAATTTCTTCTGGATTAATGAATGCGCGAAAAACATTTCAAAGAGCTATGGATATAGCTTTTGCTAAAGAAATCCATGACTTCCTAGTTGTTTACCAAGATGACATCACAGTATTTTATGAATTTGATAACAAACATCTAGATCACTTGAGAAGAGTTTTCATTAAATGCAGAAAATTTTGTATTTCCTTAAATCTCAAAAAGACACGCTTTAGTATGGAACAAAGTAAACTCTTGGGACATATAATATCCAAAGATGGAATTAGAATAGATCCTACTAGAATAGAAGAAATATAGACCATCACCCATCCTAGAAACATCAAAGAATTACAATCATTTTTAGGAAAAATAAATTTCCTTAGGAGATTCATTTCAAATTTATCATAATTAATTATAGAACTAAATAACATGTTAAGAAAAGATTCAACACTTAAATGGATAATGGAAGCTGAACAATCTTTTGAGGCCATCAAACAAGCCCTTACCAAAACTCTAGTCCTTATAAGTCCTGACTTGCAAAAAGATTTTATAATTTTTTCTTTTGCTTCAGAACATACTATTGCAGTAGTCTTGTTGCAAAATAATGATCAAGGATACGAACAACCCATTGCATCTTTTAGTAAATATTTACGAGATTCAACACTGAAATACAACATAATGTAAAAGCATGCATTATCTTTAGTGAAAGCTATTAAATATTTTATAGAATACATCTAGTATTCACACATCATCTCTTATGTTCCAAATTCAGTAGTAAAGGACATTTTGACACAAAATGGGCCTAAAGCGAAGAGAGGAAAATGGATTGCCACTATTTTGGAATATGACATAGAAATAAAGCCTACAAAACTTATCAAAGGCTAAGGTTTAGCCAAACTCATGGATGAATCGAACTGTCAGCCCCTAGATATAAATTTCATTCGATCCCTTGATGATCAGGAAGAGATGGCAACTCCATAGATTAGTGAACCATTTACAAATTCACCTTGGTATGTGGATATCATATTTGTCTTACTAAACTTACAAGATCCTCATGGTTTGTCTAGAACGAATGCTATATTTTTAAAAATGAAATCAATGAGATATTGTATCATAGATAATGCTTTATTTTGGAAATATAATGGTGGTATTATATTAAAATATTTACTAAAAGATGAAGCTGATAAAATTATGGAATAATTTCATGTAGGAGATTGTGGAGTACACTTGTATTGGAAGACTACTATGAACAAAATTATGAGGGTTGGTTTTTACTGGCCCACCTTTTTTGTAGATGTTAAGAAACATGTGACCTCTTATCATAAATGTCAGATATTTGAGGGAAAAAGAAATATTTTACCTTTACCTCTCAAACCCATCTCCAAAGAAGTGCCATTTCAACAATGGGGTTTAGACTTCATTGGATAAATTCACCCATCCTCCTCAGCCCAACATAAGTAGATTTTGACAGCCAGTGATTACTTTACCAAATGGATAGAATCCATCCCTTCTAGACAAGCTACAAACTTTGCCATTATCTCCTTCCTTGAAAATAATATCTTGTCAAGATTTGGATGCCCCCAAAAGCTCAATACTGATAATTCAACTGCTCTTAAATCCAATAAAATGGTAGACTTTTGTAACAAATACCACATCACCCTTGGCCATTCCACTACATATTACCTTCAAGGTAACGGACTTGCAAAATCCTCTAACAAAAGCCTTGTCAATATTATTAAGAAATTACTGGAAGACAACAAAAAGACATGGAACAAAAATTTGGTCAATGGAACATGGGTAGACACACTAACTACCAAAAATTCCATTGGAACATCTCCTTATCAGTTAGTAAATGGAATGGATGTTGTTTCTCCATCCTCTTTGGGAGTGCCAGTGATGATGATCATCCAGGAGTTGCAAGTAGAACCAAATGATATCTAGAGGAGGATAAATCAAACAATACACTTGCAACAAACTAGAGAAGAAGTCTATGTCAAATCACAAGTAATCTAGGGTAAAATCAAAAATATTTTTGATAAAAAGACTAAAGTTGATGATTTTTACATAGGTGACAAAGTACTTAGATGGGATTCTAGAAGAGAAGACAAGGGGAAACATTGAAAATTTGATTTTTTGTGGCAGGGCCCTTATGTCATTTATGGTTATAGGGGTAACAATGCATTTTTCTTGAGAGAGTTAGATGGGACAGATCTACTAGCAGGACTTGTTAATGGTAGAATGCTGAAGCATTACTTTTCCACAGATTAACATTAGTTCACTTTACTTTACTCATTGTATATAACAGTGCAAGGTTTAGATTGGATTGGATGGTAATATTTTGAAGTTGAAGCTTGGAGAGAAGGCCCTAAGCTTTGATGGTTTCACCATTAGAAGTATGAATAAAGTAGAATCACAGAAAAATAGATTACAAGGTAGCTTTAGTCACAGTTTTAAAGGCTATTGATCTTAAAGTTCTTCACATTTCACTAGGAAATTCTATCCCCATGTGGAGACACTGTTAGGGTCCTAAAATAATAGGATTCATAATTTTGAATTGGCTATGGTTAGAATTGTAATATTGTGCATACTTTTGCTTTCTGCAAAAAGTTTTCCATATCAAAAAATTAAAAAATGTAAAAAGGGTTTGTCCTAAAAGAATAATCACAGGACAAAAAACAAAGAGAAAAAGATCAAAAAAGTGGAAAATATGAAACCCAAAAAAGAAATAAAATAGATCATGCAAGTGTGAAAATTCAAATGCCACTAATTTTTACTTTACTATGCAAAATAAGCTTGTGTGCGGCTTGTTACAAAAGCCCAACCCATGATGGTCAAACATATTAATCTTGACTCATTCATGTTTTAAATTTTAGTTGATAGATAGAGAATAAATATCTAGAGAAACGATTTAACCTTGGCAGATTAGTAACTAGGTAGAGAATAAAAATGTGCTTATCAGCGTAATCTGAGCCGTTCGAAGTTATAAGGTTTGAATTAGATAGTTTTTTTGTCAAAAGAAAAGGAAATAAAGGGTATGCAAGCTCAAATGCACTCAATAAAGTGAAGAAAAACTGTTAGGATAAATAAAGGGTAGGTAGAAGAAAGGTTGCAAACGTACAAAATTTGTGAATTCAAAAGTACATTTATCATGCTTAATCCTATGTTTCATGTGCAGGAGCATTTATGAGAGTGAAAAAGTATTCACAAGCTGGTTTGATTAATCCCCCCTCATTTCATTTCACCGCGACATACTCACTTACTAATTTCCCAATTATCTCATCATTTCTTATTAAATACCCTTTTTCCCTTCATTTTGATCCTTACCCCTTGGTTTCACACACTTCCTTAGTAAATTACCTTGCAAAACTCACCCCCTTACCCAAAATCCCTTTTCCCTAGACCGAAACCCATTCCCCATTGCAAATGTTACCATCCCCCCTTATTAATTTCCCTATTTCCCTTCAAAACCTATTAAAACCCCCTTATCCTCAGTTTTTATCCCCCCCGCATAAGTTAACTAAATCCTCGCTTCATATATCCCCAATAAACCCTTTTAACCCACCAACCCTTGGTGTAGTTAAAAGATCCCGCCACAATAACCCCTGGTCCCACTCCATTAAACCCGTGTTTATATTGAATCCCGACTTTATATATTAATTAATTACAATTATTTGTAATTAAACCCCTGGGCCCTACAAATACCAATCTTCATTCCTTCCGTGCATCTTGACCCCACGACTTTCATCTATTCTCCCACCCTAGATCCGACGGTGCATATCCATATCGTGCACATTCACTGTCCGACCGTTAGGAGCTCGAGGGCATGAAGGATTCATGGTTTTGCTTGGGCACTGTTCTGCTACGTGGCAGCACTAGTCTAGATTGCGTGTTGACAAGGAAATACCACATGCTCTCCAAAGGTAGTGTGATGACCCACAAAACCACCTCCCCACGAAGACCAAAAACCATCCACTGTTCATTCATAAATTCCATGCCAAAATGTAACCATTTCAAGTTAAAAGGCTCGAGAAGCCCCACTTCACCCTTTTGGCTCATTTTCACTGTGAATGTCGCTCAAGCCATTCTCTGACACCCTGAGCCTCTACAACCAAAATTGACCATCATTTGCTGCTCGAAGAAGCTCTAGACACCCAATTAGAGCATCTAGTTCACAGTTGAAGCCACTGTACCCTCTACATTCACCATTGAAACTAGTTTGCAGCCCATACCACCAAATTCTAGGAATTTTTGGGAAAACCATAATGGTTCTTTAATTTGAAAACATACAATCAAATTAAAATATTAATTAATTTATTTTCCTAAATTGAAGAGTAATTCACTTATATACCCAAAACCCCTCCTTTGCAAACTGTAATTACCCTCTCACTGAAGCAAAGCTTCCAAACCTTACTTATGCAAGAAAACACAAGCCTAATTCACACTTGTATTTTTAAATATGGCTTCCCAAACCTCTCTAGACGTGAGACCCCTGTCAACCCCTCACCTAGACATCGACCATTTGGCACTAGCAAACATGGATTTTCAGATAAAAGATATTGCTTCACTAGAATACCTTCTAAAGCTCCACTACTGGAGTAAGTATAGATTCCTAAACTAAAATTATGACATCTACCTTTGGGAATCCAATTTACCCAAGAATTTATTCCCATAAGTGCACCCATTCCCTGATATCATACATTTCTGTCATGCTTGCTATATTCTTAGCCAGAGAGCTATTGTTGCCCCTAACGAGCAGTTGTTATTCACCATCACTGCAGAATCCATCAACCAAATGTTGCAGGTCCAACCCAGCCCAAATGAAACCACACTATCTATTAGTGACTTGCTAGACCTTTATGTAAAATAGGACTTGGCTAAAATAGCACAAATTTTCCAAACCTTCATCATAGAAGACCACTATACTCCCACATATAGTCCACCTTATGCTGCCACCATTTTTTCAGAGAGAGGCAAACAGATAATTACCATGCTCTCTTTCATCCTAGGATATACCTCAGATGAGCATGTGGATGAGGTTATCCTGGCCTTTCTCTCCATATTTACCCTAGGCAAGCCTCCTACTATCATATACAACAATGCTTAGTTCATTACAGACAGGATACATGAAAAGTTCAACAAACTACCAACTAAAAGAGTTTTCAAGCACTCTTCAATGTTATTTCACATATTTTTGTATTATCAAACATATAAATTCCCCGTCAGCATCCAAAAGTTGGACACCAAGGGGAAGGAGAGTTCAATTATTTATTGGACAACTTTGATCTAGAAATACTCCACATTGTTCACATATAAGGATTTCATTTACTCATTTGTCCATTTAGTCATGAACATGCTGACCAGTACCCCTCAACCTAGAATCAACTAAGAAATAAAAAGTGTGTTACAATTGGCGAAGAATAGCAAGGTGGGAGACTACAATCTATACTAGAACCACACTGAAATTAGAGTTTATGGATTTCAACTTGCTCCTTATAAATTACCCAAATACCTCCCTATGAGGATATTTGCACTTGAGTATTTTAGGAAAATCATCAATTCAGATCAAGTAAACTTCCTAGCATCTAGGAAGAAGACCCAATTTAAAATGAAAAACCAATTGGGCCCCTTCATAAATAATAATAGACAAGCTAGACTTGAGGCTGACAAAATGTTGCAGGACATGAAATTTAGGAACACCTTCATGTGGTAATATGACCCTCATGGGGTCATAAACAAGTTGAGAATCAAGGTCAAATTGGGACCTTTCAACCACCATGCAAGAGCTGATATTGAGCAGTTTTCCAACCAATCAGAATGGTTGGAAAAAGCATTGGTTGACATGGATAACACAGTAGTGGATGTAGAAAACACACTCATTAATGTTGAAGAGTAAATTGACCAGAGTTCTTTCCTACAGGTTACAGAACTAGGGTAACCAATGAATAATCCCCTTGATTTACAGACTCCAGCAAATGAGTAGAGGAATCCAAAAATAAACACAGAGGAGGGTTCTAGTTCTGCCATGGAGACCATAGATGAGTACTTTGAACTCAGAAAGATGCCCAAGATGAATCATGTGTTTGAACAAGAAGAAAACATTGAATGAGTGGAAATCACTGACACTGAAACAATGGCGCAAAGAAGCAAAGACACAACTGCTTCAGGAGAGACACAATAACCATCAAACTCCAACACTTAAATGATTTAGAGACATCTAAGTATTGAGGTTTCCTCCTTTAATAGGCTAGCTGATAAATAACGATATGTTAAAGGTGGGTAGAAGGAGATAAAAATGAGAAAGGAGAAGTTAAAGGATGAGAAATACACCCAATACTTCAAGCACACACCAGCCATTTAGAGCAAGTTGATGCCAAATTTTGACATCAAAGCAGGAAGGATGAGGGTCTCATTCATGTAGCCAATTGTCTAGCAGCCAAAGACCTCAACTAATTATAGGAAAACTAATTTTGAGGTGTTGGCTAGGGATGTTCATCCCATTGACCAGATCAAATTTCACAAACATGCTGGAGAGATGATCTACTCCACCCTAACAAGAAAGGCCATGGCTGTGCACAGGCTGCAAGGTTAACTGGACAATATCAGAACCCAATATAAATTGGAAAAGGCTTCCTCATAGGTCAAAGACAGTAGAATGAAGTCATTGGAGGACTTGGTCATTGAGCTGGGTGATGATCCTAATGACATTAGAGCTATTGAAAAGTTGATCAAGAAGAACAAAGAGGATATAGAAGCTCTGAAGAAACAACTAAAGTTGCCTCATTCAGAACACCCACAGACAAAAGAGGTACTGGAGAGCCAAACAAATCATGAGGAGATGATGGACCTGGTGCTTCAATTGAATGATCAAATAAAGGAGATGGAAAAGGAACTGGATAGCTTGATACAGGTAAAACAAGCTAGTTTAGAGAATACCCATGCCACTATTATCCAAATAGTAACTACTGCAGTACCGTCCACTTTGGCAGCGTCCTTAGCTCCTATAGCTCCAATGGCTACAACACTGCCAACTTCTACACCATCTAAAGTAGCAACACAGTCATCAGGGGATGAGGCGAGCAGATTGGTCAAGGAAATTGAAGACATGTCCATTCAGACCAATGAAATGAACAAACTCAAGGAGAAGATGACTAGTCCGGAAACTGACTACAAGCTTGCCCAAGTCATGCACAAGGAAGAAGTGCAGAAAGCCACTAGGATGAACAAAAGAATAGAAATCCTTGAGAAGGAACTGACATGGAAGGAACCACTTGGACAAGCTAAATAATAATTATGGGCCAATATCGTTGACTCTACCAATTATATTTGGACATCCATCCAAGTAATATTTGAGAAAATTGATTTGATAAAATAGGCTACAGAATCCATAGAGAGAGTAAAAGCAGAACTTGGAGACATGCAAGAGGAAGCTACAAGGATCATTCACTTCCTCAAATCCAAAAACAAGTATGAGTAGTAGGAATTAGAGATACCTAATAGAATAGGTACAATTTTGGAAGTGAAAAGGGTCCTCACCAAGAGGAATTTAATGTTAAACCTGGAATATAAGTGTCAAACCATGCAACTAACCATTGAAAGATTCACAGTTAAATTTGAAATTTTGAGGTGAAAGGGTTTACCAAATCCATTGGTAATAAATGACACGCTGATGACACAGGAGGACTACAATAGAAAAATAAGAGAAGTAGCTAGATATCAAGTGAATACTTCATCCATGAAGGGCATACCTATTGGCAAGGTCTTGTACCAAACTTTTCACAATTTTTTTTACCTCCACCATTCGGTCAAACAACTTTTTTTGAATAAGCCTACTTTTACCAAGTATACAGAGGGAGATGAGATTTTCAGGAAGATGATCCATATCCAATTACTAGATGCCGAAACATGGGAGAAATAAAATGAATGATACCAAAGTCAAAAGCAGGGATTAAAAGGAAAAATATCAAAGATTGAAGACAATGCAACCTAATGCAGAGGGACAACAAACAACAGTTCAATAGTTGTCTCTATCTTTGTGCATGAAGATAGTTATTTCTCCTAGATCAGTTCCCAAGATAGTTTGGGATATTTTGTAGAATTATTTTTGTATAAATACTTCGTAAATCGAAGTATTGAGTGTGGATTTATATACATTAGTAAAGATATTTTGATCATAAACCTAAGGGTTATTGTACCAATGTTTCAAGTCAACAGACTAGAGCAAGGAATAAAGAGATTGCATTATAGGATTCATGTGTACAGCTATTATAGTGAAGTATTTTCTTTGTCAATTTGTTATTCTCTTATGTTTTTCACAAGCTTAAATGTTATCTAAAGTTAAATGAATTAACTGGAAGCTTATCACATAATTTGTTTAAGTACAGTCTATTTTCAACAGTTAATCATTTACATGTTTTCTTTTGGTATCCCAATTTGAGAATCCCTAATTGCTCTCCCATCCTAATTGACCTCTTTTACTTTCTTCATAATCCGTCCTAAGGAACATTTGATTGCTCTTTGGATCCGATTGAAAATCACTTTACCATCCAGCCTTGAGATCTGAAGTAGCTCTACTATCTTACCCTATAGACATTATTTTTAGAAATTGATCCAGTCCTGTTTGTTTTACATTTGACTCGATATCCAAATGGTGAAAGGCACCCCTCTTTTCATCTAATAAGTGATCCCACCAACAAATATAAATCCAAACCTAAGCAAAATCATAAATAGCCTAAAAAAAGTAACTAAACAAAGTTAAATAAAAAAGAGAGAGCCCTCTTTGAGAATTAGGAAGGCTAGATCCTAATCTGCAAATTTGGTTTGTGGTTACCTCTAACCATTTCTTTCTCCAACACTCTAGAGAAATTATGGAGCGGTAATAGAAGCAAAGAAGAGCTTTGTTGAGGCCTCCACCTTAGGGAGCAAGGATAATCCTGATTAGGAAATGGACCCTTCTATGCTTACGATGTTTCTAGAAACCTGCATGAAGTTGCTACGCGATAGGAAGGCTGTGAAGGGATTATAGGAGCTTATAAATAAATGTGCCAAAAATACTCTAGGTGAACCACACGTGGTCAGAAAAATTGGTAAGCATAAAATAAGGACAACATGAGGAACAAGGCTGACCGCGTAGATAGGAGAATATGAAATGGATCAGGTTATTTTGGATCTGGGGTCAGACGCGAACATCTTACCAAAGCAGACTTGGGAGCGGATTGGAAGAGTCATGCTGCAGTGGTCTCCGATTCAGGTAATGATGGCAAATCAAAAGAAGATCATCCCCATGGGGTGGCTAAAAGGGGTGACTATAGATATTGAAGGCGCGATCGTGTTGACTTATTTTGAAGTAATACAAATTATGGATGAAACAACCCCTACCCTACACTCCTTGGCATCGACTAGGCTATTGATATGAACATTGTAATCAACCTAAAGAAGCGAAAGATGATATTTGAGAAGAAATAACTTCGTGTAATAGTACCCCTGGATCCTGCTGAAGGATCGCTCTATACTGAACTAGTCCGCGATTTTGACAACAATGATAATTTGGAATGTATCTGTAAGATAACAGCGCGAGACCAAGATTGGGTGAATCCAAAAGTGGATGGAGGAATTACATGGGATTGCGAGACTTCCTACACCTCAGACTCTGATGAAGAATCATAGCACTGGTATAATCAATTACATGAAGTAACCACATTGAGTTGTAACATGATGACCCGGTCGCTGCGTTGTGTGCCATTAGAGGTAAGAAATATTCCCACTTACGATGGCTTAAGTGATGTAGATGTATTTTTGGACGTAGTTGAGAGAGAAGTATCAGAGAAGCAGTGCTTCCAGGCTTTGGATTGGGCACTGCGCACTACACCTGCAAGGTGGTGGGGTATGCAGAAGGGTAGCTTTGATGATTAGCGTGAGTGTAGGAGGATGATGAGAACATGCATTGGGAAGCCAAAGGTACGAATGACAAACGAATATGATGGGAAGGATAATTCATGCACACACTTGGCTAAGTGGGCTCAGGCTTACGGAGTGTGCACTTGTTCTAGCACACCCCTGATGTCATCCCGATAAATTGGTACTTAGAAACAAACCTCTGCCATAGCATAGTTGAATTGTATATTCTGTGCAAAGGATTCATAATTACATTCAACTTTGAAGATGGCTTTGACTGTATTGACGAAGTGCTCGAAGAAGTGAAAGCAACAGTTTTTAGGATACCATAGGATCCTTTGGACCTGATTCAACCTGATTGTACCACTCAGTTGAGCCATGCACTAGAAAGCTACAACATGACTACTGAAGAAGAGGATGAGGATCCGTGAAAGATTAACATCCCTGAAATAAAGGATCACATTGAGGTTGAGGGACTGCACATTCAGAATCTTGATATAATCGTGCCACTAAAAACGAAATAGGTAAATATTGGTATGGAGGTAAAACCCAAATTCACGAATATTGGAGATTACTGGGATGATGCAACGGTGGATAAGGTCACTGAATTACTCCATGAATGAAAAAATTTGTTCCTTACCAAGTTTATGGGGCTAAAGGGATAATAGGAGACCTAGTTGTTATGAAGGTCACATTAAAACCCAATGCGGACCTGATTAAGAAAAGTCCTTACCGCCTCAATCCAAACTATAAGTAGAAGGTCTGCTTAGAGCTAGACAAGATGCTCACAACA
This sequence comes from Pinus taeda, assembly GCA_000404065.3. Classification (NCBI taxonomy): domain Eukaryota; kingdom Viridiplantae; phylum Streptophyta; class Pinopsida; order Pinales; family Pinaceae; genus Pinus; species Pinus taeda. The sequence goes on along the minus strand of APFE031541735.1, from coordinate 47,100 downwards.
ACCATCATTAAGCCAATAAAAGAATCTGATTGGGTAAGCACAATGGTGGTACAAGAAAAGAAGTAGAAAGATGAAATAAGGATATGCATGGATCTCAGGAAGTTGAATGATGCTTGCGTACATGATCCTTTCATGACTCCATTCACTGATGAAGTGTTGGAAAACATAGGTGGTCAGCAAGAATATTACTTCACTAATGGATTCTGTAGGTACCATCAGATCAAAATTGCGCCAGAGGATAGTAGTAAGATGACCTTCGCGACTGAATGGGGATGTTTTCAATACACTATAATGCTTTTTAGATTGGAGAATGCGGCTGCAATTTTTTCATGCATCGTTATTCCTGCATTGAAGGAATTTATTCATAAGTTTTTGGAAGTGTACTTTGATCGTTGGACTATGTTTGGGCTGGTGAAATGCCATGTCACAAGTTTGCGCCTGATGCTAGATACCTATTAAAGGTACTAGATCATGCTCAATTTGAAGAAGTGCTTGTTTTTTGTTCCCTTTGGGACGTTGTTGGGTCATGTGGTATGTAAAAAGGAACTGACGGTATATCTCGCGAAGATCGTGGTGATACTTAGCTTGGAAGCACCAAGGAGTGTGAAATAGTTGCACGCCACCCTAGGTCATACTGGATATTACTGAAAGTTTATCAAGGGCTATGCCCAGATTAGCACACCTATGGAGAAGTTGTTGAAAAAGGATGTCACATTTTGCTGGAACAAGGACTGTAATAAAACCTTGGATGTATTGAAAGAAAAGATGGTCACCATGCCAATTTTAGTCTTCCTGGATTGGAAGAAGGAGTTTCATGTACATGTCAATGCATCATGTATAGCACTGGGAGAAGTGTTCACATAGGCTGGTAGAGGAGAATTGGACCATTCGATAGCATTCACAAGAAGAAAGTTATCTAAGGCTGAGAAGAACTATTCCACCACCGAGCGCGAGGGGTTATCCATGGTATATGCGCTCCAAAAGTTTAGACACTATTTGCTTGGTGGCCATCTTAAGATGTATACGGATCATTCCACATTGAAATACCTGGTCAATAAGCCTATGTTGAGGTGGAGAATTTGTCGATGGTTGTTATTGTTCCAAGAGTATGATTTTGAAGTTATTGTGAAGCCTCTATGAATGAGCGTGAGACCAGACCATATGTCGCTCATCGAAATAGGGGAAGAACCCACTAATTTGGAGGAGGGATACTTGATGCAAAGCTATTTGCAGTGCACATCATGGACGGTCATTTTGCAGATATCATACACTTCCTAACGACATGAACTGCCCTGGAAGGTTACACCATCCAATAGAAGGAGGAGTTAGTGGTGCACACGACATAATTTTTTGTCAATGTTGGGCATTTTTACAAAATCAGGTTTGATGAAATATTGTGACGATATGTACTGGAGTTTGAAAGGAGCAGTATCCTTGCAGATGCTCATTGGGGCATTGTGGGAGGAAATTATGTAGGGAGAGTGACCGTGTAGAAGATTCTACTCGCAGGGTTGTGGTGGCCAACCCTCCATCAGGATTCAAAAGCTTACTACAAAGTGTGTGATGTGTGCCAAAGGATGGGCACACCATCACAGAGCGATGAGCTACCTCTAAATCCACAGATGACAATACAACCTTTGAAAAATGGGTGATAGATCTTGTGGGATCCATTCAGCCCCAAGGTAAAAAGGCAGGAGTGCGATACATTATCACCGCGACAGAATATTTGACTTGATGGGCGGAGGCACAACCTGTGAAGGACTGCACATGTGCGACTACAACGAAGTTCCTCTTTGACTATGTACTGACGTGATTTGGGTGTCCAAATATTTTGATGAGTGATCGGGGCACACACTTTTTGAACAAGACAATCAGCGTGCTTACAGAGGAATTTCAAATATATCACCAGAAGCACATGCCTTACCAGCCATAGGCTAATGACATGGTGGAAGCATTCAATAAACTAGTGGAAAACATGTTGACCAAGGTTTGCAATGCTCAGCAAAGTGATTGGGACCCCCGCATACCCACAGTACTATGGGCCTATCGGAGAACATGCATGAAGTTGACTAGACAGACACCCTTTACGCTTGTATATGGTGTTGAAGCAGTGATGCCCATGGAATACATTCTACTAGGCTGTGCATAGTGGCACTCATGAGTATGATGGATCACAGAGCTCTCAAAGAGAGGATCACACAGCTGGCTGAGCTTTAGGAAGAGATATTTCTAGCTAGATTCCACCAACATGTCCAAATGCAACAAAAAAAAAGCATGGCATGATCGACAGATTTAGTTGTGCACCTTTATGGTAAATGATCTTATTTTCTTATATGACAGTAAGTTTGATAAATTTCTAGGGAAGATTACAATGCAATGGTGTTGTGGCCAACAACAACCCCCCCTTTTTCATTTAAATGTTTGTCCAAAATACTAAATGAATGGGGACCCTTAGTTTAATTTTGAGAAAAATCAAGTTTTCCTTTCTTCAAAATAAGATTACCATCATAAGCTTAAAGAGGTCTTTCGAATATTTTTTAACCTAAGTCCACGATAAAGTAAAGGTCTTTAAAAAATTGCATTACAAAAAGATAGGAAATGCCCTCATTCCCTCATAAATTTGGTATGCACAAGGCCCCCATGTTAAGCCTAACATCGCATTGCAGTAAAGTAATGCTCATAAAGAAAAACCTCAAGATTTGCTGATCTGCGATAACACCGATCACAAGATCGCATATCGCAAAAATAAACTGACAATGCTTGACAAACATCAAACTTCTACGACCTGCGATGTTGCGATCGCCGCGATGGCGCAATCTGCGATCTTGCGATTTGCGATTAGCGCGACTTGCGATGACACGATCTTCAATGTAACGTAAGAAAATCATGAATCATTTAATCACGAATCCTTCGGGCACGCCATTCAAAGAAAACCCACTCACCATAATCTGAACACAGTTTATGCGCTTTTAATGATAGTAAATGGATTAGTTGTCAGTCATTAAATGAAATGAAGACGCATGCTTTTCTAAAGAATTATTTCACGTAAAGTGGCATATTTGGTATATCTGTTGCATTTAAAACTCTCCCATCACCTTTCCCAATCGGTCATTTCCACTTCGCTCGTAATTTGCAGGAACTAAGAGTTAAGAAGATCCAAAGCCAATTCCAGGAGCAAAATGGGAAAGAAACATAAAGCCCAAGGCTCCGAGATGATGGAAAAGACGAAGGAGATGGCGCCCTTGTACACAGACACCGCATGCAACAGAGACGCACGAATTTCGACCTGGGAAGGCATGTATAGGCTGCTGGAGGAAGAAAATCCTAAAGTAATGAAAGTTGATAGTGCTGCAGGCTCACAAAACTCCTCCGAGGCATCCTTAGAGGAGCTGCCATGTTCATTTCTTCACCGAATAGAAGATAGACCCAAAATTTTGCCGTATACAGATATGATCAGGTGGATACTTGAAAATGTAGAGTTACAAGGCAGACAATTTAAAGTTCAGGGACATGGGCTCATAGGATCATTCGCCGCGCAAGACCTAAAGCTTATGTATCATCTTCCTGAGCCTCAGACGACCTACAACGCGCAATTTGTCAAGAAATTTGCAACAGAGAACCCAAATCTGGCAGAAACCACTAAAGAATGGACCAGAAGAGAGGAGCCGCTAAAAAAGGACAAGAACGGTATGTACAGCACTGGTTCCCTCACCTCTCCGTATTGTTTTGTTGTGGCCATGCTTTGCAGGCTGTTTGGGATGCCAAACATAAATAAATTTTTGTCTCAATGGCTACCACTCATAGACGCTGCCAGAAACACCGATATCGTGGATTGGGCCAAGATATTTTATGATAACCTATACACTGCTGTTATGAATTACCGGTGTAAGAGATCCTTGTCTCAAAGGGTCTATCCTCCTTTTTATCTCTCTGCTTATATTATGGATTTTATTTGCTATGTATCTAAATTCCCCACTATGGGTTTGAAATGGATTACCCAGGACCCGTCACCTATTCATATTTATCATAAAGTATTATGGGATTCCCAGTTCGCCCCTCACTTCTATCAGATTTTCCACAACCTCATCTTACCCCTATATAGGATGATGTATGGTGAAGAACCCCTGAGATGCTCACCCGAAGCGCAAATAGACATCATCCCCATCGCAATATGGTTCGGGGAAGAATGGTTCACTTATATTAGAGTGTTTGGGAGCACCGTGCCTCCACATGTCCTACCTTTATATGTCCCCGACAAGCTTTTGGCTAGGGAAATTGCCTATCAGACTTGCTCAGAAGGCGGTCTGACCAAAGAACTAAAAGACAAGAAGAAGGCCATATGACCTCAATTTCCTGTATCTTGTGGGGCCTTCTTATTGTTCGATGTAGGACACGCTTTCGCCGAAGTAGAGAATGTGACGTATTTACAGCGATTTAAATTCCCCGCTCAGCCTTTTGACCTAAATAATGTTGCCCATGATTTCACTATAAATGTCAGAATAAAAGTATTTGTCGGAAATAAAGATTTGTTCGATGATTTGTTTCAAGGTAAAAGCTCACTCCAGGACGTTTTGCGAGAAGCTTAGTCGAGGTTGTCCCTAGATGACCTCCAAAGATTTTTGTTGTACAGAGAAAGAAGACTAGCCAGTGTTCCTCTAGAAAAGCTGCGAATGCTCGCCAAAGAGCTTATTCCCAGCGTCAGCCTCAGTGGAAACTCCAGTACTTCCAAATCCAAATCTGACGTTCCCCAAGGAACGCCTGAACGTTCTAAAAAGTTTGCAAGCGACCAAGGAAAAAGCAAAGAAACAGCTAAAGATACAGCTAAGTCAAGTGCAATGTCGCAACAGCAAGTTATCGCCTCCCCACCAAGAGATGTCCCTCCTCCCGTCATTAAATCATGACTCGTCACAACAGAGCTTGACAAAGAATGGGAAAACTTCAACGAGCTAATCAGCCTTGAAGGGAAAGTCCCAAGAACACTTATGAGCAATGCACAAGTAACACAGGAAATGGTTTCAACCATGGTCAGTAGTGTCTCAGAAATGGAGCACAGTCATATCGCTTCGCCTTCTGAGCTTCTACTCAGTGTAGAAGAAATTCCCCCACTGTATGTATTCTATAGTCCCCAACATAAAGCAGTTGTGAGGAGACAAAGAAAGAAGAGAAAGCTAGAGAATACACTCTCACAGGATGCTGAACATTTAGAAATCTTATGGAAAGATCCTAACAACAACCCGACAGAAAATCTCACGAAGTTATCTCAGATCGCAGGAGCATACGCTTCTGCGACTATCGACAAGGCGTCGAAAGTTCAGCAACTGTTGAGGGAACAAGAAAACCAGATACAACTACTACAACAACAGCTACAACAAGCCAATGCTTGTATTGAAGCGTCCAAACAACTCGAGAACTTACAAGAAGACTTCCAGCAGATGAAGATAAGCTACCAAAGAAGCCTACACGAAAAAGGAAAGCAGTTGCAAGCTTTACAAGAAATACATAAGGACGAGCCTAAGCTTGCCAAATTTGTTTCAGAATCGGCTGGCTTAAATGACAAACTTCTGCAACAACAGGAACAGTCGGGACGTAAAATATCACAGTGGAGTCACTATTGCGAGCTGAGCGATAAACTCACCAATCAAGTGGAGGACTTACGAAGTGACTATGACAAGATTGACAGACGAGTGACGGAATACTTAGCTTGGCAGGATGGAGAGGAAGGGAAGAGAGAAAATGCACCCAAAATAAACGAGAGTCATAAAGAATTGCTCTTTAACAAATGGGACGATCAAATTAGGCAGGCAGAACAGGCAACGGAGGCAGTGGCAACACAAGCAAGCGTTATTATCGATTGTGTAAATGAGAATTTACACAGAGCCAACTTAATCGCAGAAACCACCCCGGGGTACCTACCAAATAAGTCACGATTGGAGGCAGTCTAGAAGTAGAAGGCACATGAAAAGGGAAAGGCGATCCAGGCATTGAACAGGTTGAATTGGGAGTGTTACTGGGCATACTTAGTCAAGCCACACAGTCAATGGATGACTGTGAAATGCATCATAAATTTAGCCGAGAAAGTAGTGCCAACTCTCATAGACTCTGTTTTCGTAGCCCAGCTCAGCACAGAAGTCGGCCAACCGACTCTTCTCAAATCCATGATGAACACTTGCAGTTTTAAGGACCAAATTTAGAAGTAGCTTATTTTCAGAAGTTTGTTGTTTCTTTTTATTTAGATTAGAAAAAGGACGGTCATTTGAGAACCATATCCTAAAATTTTGTAACAACACTATTATTAGAATTAGGAAGTAGTATTTTAACCCTTCTCATGCATTTAGAGAGGGGTCCAGAGATTTGTCAAAAACTTATCCTCAGAATATGCACTTCTGCACCCTTAGAGGAGGTTTTGATGAATGGATGGATCGATATTTATTTTTACTTGCATTTTGATATCTGCTACTGATGTTGCACTTTTGTACTCTTGGTAGATGTTAGAACAAGTAGAGATAGATCGTTTTTGCTTGAAGCTTATGGGTGGAATTAGTCATAAATGGTACTTTTATCTTTTGGCGATTTCTTCTTATATTCTTTGAGTGATTTATAGTTTTGAGTTGTTTATATGTTATTGCATGAATGTATGGGTTACCATTTGGCACTTCTGTACGGCGGAATCATATTGTTTATGTCTGATATATGAATAGCTTATTATGCGATATGATGTTCACAACTGTTTTTCCTAACTTCTTATGCAAAGTGGTTTATCTTGAATAATTTCTATTCTTATGATAGCTGAATGATATTTATTACCAGTTATTGTTTGAAATCTCTTTAGATTGCATAATGGAAGATATATAATCCCGGGTTAGAATAGATTTGATGTGTTGTTTTTCACTAGATCACAATAGCACAGAGTTAGTTTAAAGAATCTAAATTAGATTAGCTTTAAAGTACTCTTAGATCAGCATTATTCAACTCTACACACACACACACACCCAAGATCGGGAAACTGGTCCCGTTATCCCCAGTCGGACCCGCTATACCAAACGGATAAGGAGCTGCCAACCAAGGTCCGGGCCAGGTGGGTATCCCCCTTGTTGTCGACCCGATTTTCGGGGCTTCAACATATTTGGTGCTAGAGGGAGGGCCTGAACATAGTGTTTGTTGGAATGATTATCAATCGTAACATTTGAATCTGGATGGCTGCTCACAGACTTCCCATTTGGAGTTGCATCCATGTTCCTACTTCTTCCAACAGTCCACCTGAAGTGGTAAGACTCTTGTCTTAGGTAAAATTCAATGGTAAGAATAACTCTTCTTCTTTTAATCATGCTCTTCAGTTTATTCAAAGAGTTTCAATTTATGATATTCAAAGAATTGATGAAGGCATTTTATGCAGAATGTTTACTCTTACACTCACGGCGGAAGCTAGAAAATGGTGCAGAAACCTCCCAGTTGCATCGGTTCACAGCTGGGATCAATTCGTCAATATTTTCATTCTTGAATTTGATTATTATGACTATGACCAGGTATACGATGAAATTGATTATCTTTGGAAAAAGGATGAATCTATTAGGGATTTTAATATGCGATTTCATCTTGATTGTCTAAAGTACGATCTTGAAAGTGAACTCATAGATGAAGAATCTTTAGATTATGCTGAACATTCCCTGCCTCCTATATATGATCAAGCAGAAATTAGTTTGAGTTTTGTCTCATTTCTTTCTAATATGAACGGAAACTCCAATTTGAATATATAAATCGCTCATAATGATAAAATCCCCCAAATCCTAGGAGTTATCCATACTCTAATACAAGAAGACAAAAGCAAGAATGCTAGAGGGAAGCCGACCTTGGAACCAGGAGATGACTTTGATACAAGGTCAGATAATGTCGTTGCAAGTCAACAAATGCAGATGCCAAGGTTAGAACAACAAACTATTTCTCTTTCAGAAAGTATCAGTACACAAAGGTATGATCTAAAACCCGATGTCTATATCGAATCTGATGAACGAAGATTTTTTCATAATGATATTTTTAAATACGTTGCTTCAGAATCAAACTTCTCTCTTTATCCTGATGTTTTTAATGATGATAACTTTTTCCCTCTCAACATTAAAGATATTTCAAAAAACACAGAGGACAATTTAAACAAGTCGTCATTAGATTTTCAAAATAAAGAGATAGCTATAGAACATCCTTTGATTGTTTCCAAGCAAGGAACACTTGAATCTCCTTGTCTGAAAATATATGACCAAAAGGAAGAATCTAGGGAAACTTATAAAATTAGTTATGATGGTTACTTTGCCAACGTTCATGTTATTGATTTATCTCAAGTAACTCATCAAAGCTCAAAAAATGAGAGATATTCTAATTTGGAAAACATATCATTCAATCCTCATTTCAAAGCCAAAGATCATTCGCCTAATTTTACTGACCAAGACAATTTCCCGATCTATGATTCATATCATGAAGAAACCCTCACGCCTGTTCACAATCATAATTTGTCTTCTGATTCACAAGACCTGGCCAGTTCTTGTGAACAACAAAATATCACAAGCCAATCCCAGTTGTGTTGTAGCTTTATTTGTACAGATAATCATTTATTTTCTCACTTGCACTCATTTTGTACAAAATCAGATTGTGTTTTAAATTTTCAGTCTTTTGATAGATTATTCTGGTATGTCAAACGCCTTATGAAAGAACATCCAAAAGAAAAGCTACCATTTGGAAAGCTAAACTATGTCAAGGAAGTACAGGACTTCTTCTATTACAAGATCATCAAGATATAATAGAAATTCATCCTTATTTTTATGATCCAATAGATATCCAGTTGGAAAGAAGTTTTTGCGAGAAAGAAATTTTGGATAAAATTCCAACTGGAGTTATACATTCTTATTCTGCATCCAACGTTAACAGTCCAAGAAAATTTTCGTTCTTAACATTAACGTTGGAAATTTGCATACGTGTAGGAATAAAAATTAGAAGGTGGCTCCATTGGAAATATCATTTCACCTAGTCAAAATTTTTGTATATAGTTAGAGTAGGAGTAGGAGTAGTTTAGGTAGGTGATTAGGTTTATTTTTAAATAGTTAGTAGGCAAAATAATAAAGAAGATTATCCCTATTTTCTACACAACCCTAGGGAATGTCTACTTCTCACTTCGTTTAGTATTTTTCTCCATAAATAAAGTTTTCTTTGGTCAACAGCATTTGACGTTTACAAAATACACCTTTTTCTCTATCATTATTTTGAACTTATGCTTCTATGAATGACAATTTTTTTTTTTTTTTTGAAACTTGATCTTTATTATCAACAGAACTTTAATCCATATATGATACTAGTTTCAACTCCAAAAAATTTGAAGAAAGCAATCTTAGTGAAGGAATTGTTTTACGTCAGTACAATGAAAGGCATCAATAACAAAATAAAGGGTCCCTATAGAAACCGCTATTTCCAAAGAAGCTCTATTATTGTCGTCCAGAACTTTCTTAAGGAAAGAAAATTGACTTCCTCCCTGCAAAAGGAAATCGCAGCATTAAAGGAAACAGTCCAATGGAAACACTATATCTCAAAGAATAAGAGGTCTCATCACGCGCTGACTTATCATGATCACAAATATTATAACTTGCTGACTTTGCAAAAACCGTCCACCAAAACAGGGCAACGACTCAAGATTGTTGAAATCAAAAGACAAGGGGTCTCATCACGAGCTAGCTTGTTCAGCAAAAGTGTAAATCAAGTGAGTGACTGTGTCATAATTTGGCCACCAAACCAAGACATTGTTCTTTAGAGAATAAAAAAGAAAAAGTGTCAAGATGGATTTTTCTCTGAATAGTTGTAAACACACTTGAACAGGATAAAGGATCATTGCTGGTTAATAGGTAACCCTGCCGAGGCTATGGATGCCTGTTGCCAGCAGAGGCTCTACCTGCGACAAAGAAGCATATTTAAAAAGGACTGCTATACAGGGAAGCCTTTATTTTAATTTTTATTTAAGACTGAGTAAGGGCTAGTGTAAACGCAAGAACGAGCTAAGGATACAAGTAATTAAATAGAAAGGATTTGAAACAAAATATCATTGACTGTTTGAAGTATAATATTTTTATCTTTCTATAATAAAGTTTAAGTTTTCTGAGAATTTTTTTTTTATTTTTTCTAGAAGTTTGGAAAATGTCAAGTAAAGGTTAGAGATAACTGGTTCTCCCAAGTGAATCGCCAATTGTTGTGGCCAGCAACAACCCCCCCCTTTTTCATTTAAATGTTTGTCCAAAATACTAAATGAATGGGGACCCTTAGTTTAATTTTGAGAAAAATCAAGTTTTCCTTTCTTCAAAATAAGATTACCATCGTAAGCTTAAAGAGGTCTTTCGAATATTTTTTAACCTAAGTCTACGATAAGGTAAAGGTCTTTAAAAAATTGCATTACAAAAAGATAGGAAATGCCCTCATTCCCTCATAAATTTGGTATGCACAAGGTCCCCATGTTAAGCCTAACGTCGCATCGCAGTAAAGTAATGCTCATAAGGAAAAACCTCAAGATCTGCCGATCTGTGATAACATTGATCGCAAGATCGCATATCGCAGAAATAAACTGGCAATGCTTGACAAACATGAAACTTCTGCAACCTGCGATGTTGCGATCGCCGCGATGGCGCAATATGTGATCTTGTGATTTGCGATTAGCGCGACTTGCGATGACACGATCTTCATTGTAACGTAAGCAAATCATGAATCATTTAATCACGAATCCTTCGGGCACGCCATTCAAAGAAAAGCCACTTACCATAATCTGACCACAGATCATGTGCTTTTAATGATAGTAAATGGATTAGTTGTTAGTCATTAAATGAAATGAAGACGCATGCTTTTCTAAAGAATTATTTCACGTAAAGTGCATATTTGGTATATCTGTTGCATTTAAAACTCTCCCATCACCTTTCTCAATCAGTCATTTCCACTTCACTCGTAATCTGCAGGAACTAAGAGTTAAGAAGATCCAAAGCCGAACGCAGGAGAAAAATGGGAAAGAAACATAAAGCCCAAGGCTCCGAGACAAAGGAAAATACGAAGGAGATGGCGCCCTTGTACACAGACACCGCATGCAACAAAGACGCAGGAATTTCGACTTGGGAAGGCATGTATAGACTGCTGGAGGAAGAAAATCCTAAAGTAATGAAGGTTGATAGCTCCACAGGCTCACAAAACTCCTCTGAGGCATCCTTAGAGGAGCTGCCATGTTCATTTCTTCACCGAAAAACATCTATACCCAAAATTTTTCCGTATAAAGATATGATCAGGTGGATACTTGACAATGCAGAGTTACAAGGCAGACAATTCAAAGTTCAGGGACATGGGCTCATAGGATCATTCGCCGCGCAAGACCTAAAGCTTATGTATCATCTTCCTGAGCCTCATACGACCTAAAATTTGCAATTTGTCAAGAAATTTGCAGCAGAGAACCCAAATCTGGCAGAAACCACTAAAGAATGGACCAGAAGAGAGGAGCCGCTAAAAAAAGAAAAAAACAATATGTACAGCACTGGTTCTCTCACCTCTCCGTATTGGTTTGCTGTGGCCATGCTTTGCATGCTGTTTGGGATGCCAGACATAAATAAATTTTTGTCTGAATGGCTACCACTCATAGACGCTGCCACAAACGCCAATATCGTGGATTGGGCCAAGATATTTTCTGATAAACTATACACTACTGTTATGAATTACCGGTCTAAGAGATCCTTGTCTCAAAGGGTCTATCCTCCTTTTTATTTGTCTGCTTATATTATGGATTCTATTTGCTATGTATCTAAATTCCCCACTATGGGTTGGAAATGAACTACCCAGGACCTGTCACCTATTCATATTTATCATAAAGTATTATGGGATTCCCAGTTTGCCCCTCACTTCTATCAGATTTTCCACGGGCTCATCTTACCCCTATATAGGATGATGTATGGTGAAGAACCCCCGAGGTTCTCACCCGAAGCGCAAATAGACATCATCCCCATCGCAAGATGGTTCCGGGAAGAATGGTTCACTTATATTAGAGTGTTTGGGAGCACTGTACCTCCACATGTCCTACCTCTATATGTCCCCGACAAGCTTTTGGCTAGGGAAATTGCCT